>CAUYLG010037917.1:0-37489 GCA_963573385.1 Cacajao melanocephalus
ATGGAGTCGCTGTTGCCAGTTCTGATTTCATTTTTAAGGCAGAACCAGAAATCCAGATCTTTAAAAAACAATCCTGGCTAATACCCTTTTCAGCCTTAGCCCACCTGCACCCAGGTGAATAAACAGCCATGTTGCTCACACAAAGCCTGTTTGGAAGGTCTCATCATTCAAAGCGTGCGTTTTTCAACATTTGGTGCCGGAAACCCGGGGTGGGGGAACTCCTACGGGAGAGCAAACTCCTGTCCCTGTTCTTGTGCTCCCTCCATGAAGAGATCTACCTACTGACCTGGGGTCATCAGACCAGCCCACACCGCACACCACCGGCTATTTTGACAGGTATGTCAGGTCTCCATATGCAAGCCTGGAGCCTGAAAGTCTGAAGTCCTGCTTGCCTTGGCTGATGTCTCCCACCCCCTGCCTGCGTTCACCATTGTCCCTGATTGCCCAGCGGAGCTTCCTTGAACAAGCCCCTCACCCAACCCTGCCATCTTAACTGTTCTTATGATAATGTAAATACCTCTCACCCATTAACTCTGCCATTGTAACTGAACTTACTCTGCAACACCTCCGCCCCCCAAAAAACTACCCAAACCTATAAAACCAACTCCTATCCCACTGCCCCTTGCTAATGGCCTTTTCGGCCTTAGCCCACCTGCATCCAGGTGAATAAACAGCCGTGTTGTTCACACACACACAAAAAAAACAAAAACAAAAACAATATCCTAATTTTTAAATTCTGGCAACAAATTCACACTGAGTTTATACATATGTACACTCGTGTGCACACCCACTGGGTGGGACAAGTAATATGTGTCTGTTGTCTGGAAAGAACCTGCGGGCATCTAGTTTGAGACCTTAGCTCTAAGATGTTTTTAGAATCATTTCTAAGTCTGGAAAGAGCTAGGTATTAACCTCTGTTTGTTTAATCTTGTCCCTCACACTTGCGGATATGTGTTAAGAATGTATTGAGAACCACTGAGGAATGCCAAGAAGTGAAATTTACAGGGAGGTTGTGTTGGCTCGATGTTGTGAGAAATGTATTGAGAATCAGAGATGCTGAAAATAGGATGCAGAAATCACTATATGCCTATTAGAATGGCCAAAATCCAGAACCCTGACACCACCAAATGCCAGTGAGAGTGTAGAGCAACAGGAACTTTCATTCATCACTGGTGGGAATGCAAAATGGTACAGCCACTTTGGAAGACAGTTTGGTGTCTTTTTTTCTTTCTTTCTTTCTTTTTTAACAAACCTAAATATACTCTTACTATAAGATCCAGCTGTCACACTCTTTGGTATTTACCCGAAGAAATTAAGAAGTTATGTTCACACAAAAACTTATAGACAGATGTTTATAGCAGCTTTATTCATAATTGCCCAAACTGAAAAGCAACCAAGATGTCCTGCTAATAGGTAAATGAATAAATTGTGGTACATCCAGACAATGGAATATTATTCCATGCTAAAAAGAAATGAGTTGTCAAGCCAGGAAAAGACATAGAAAAAACGTAAATGTGCATTACCAGGTGAAAAGAACTAATCTGAAAAGGCTACATGCTGTATGATACCAATGGTGACGTTCTGAAAAAGATGAAAGTATGGAGATGGTAAAATATCAGTGGTTGGCCAGGTGCACTGGCTTACTCCTATAATCCCAGCACTTTGGGAGGCCAAGGCGGGTGGATTGTCTGAGGTCAGAAGTTCGAGACCAGCCTGGCCAACATGGTGAATCCCTGTCTCTACTAAAAATACAAAAAAAAAATTAGCCAGGCATGGTGGCGGAAGCCTGTGATCCCAACTACTCGGGAGGCTGAGGCAGGAGAATCATTTGAACCTGGGAGGTGGAGGTTGCGGTGAGCCGAGATCATGCCATTGCTCTCCAGCCTGTGTGACAAGAGTGAAACTCCATCTCAAAAGTAAATAAATAAATAAATCAGTGGTTGCCAGGAGTTGTGGGGAAGCAATAAATAAACAGAGGATGGAGGATTTTTAGGGGAGTGAAAATACTCTGTGTGATACAATAGTGATACATGTTATTATACTTTTATCCATCATATAGAATGTATAACACCAAGAGTGAATCCTAATATAAACTATGGACTTTGGGTGACAATGTTGTGCCAATGGAGGTTCTTCAGTTATAGCAAGCGTATCACTCTGGTGGGAAGGTTGATAGTAGAGGCAGCTACTACATGTGTGTGTGTGCAGGGGATATATGGCAAATCTCTCTACCTTCCTCTCCATTTTGCTGTGAATCTAAAACTCCTCTAAATAATTGCTTGAAAAATAAGATGGAGACAAATCGATCAAATAGAACACATACATCTTGAAAAGATCTTATATCTGGAGGAAGAAAGAAACAAGAAAATAAATTCTGTCCAGGCAATTGCAGAAATTTAAATAGAGGCTGTATATTGGATGGTATTATTTAATTAATATTAATTTTGGGGTGTGTGTGATAATAGTGCTGTAATTATACAGGAGAATGACTTTATTCATAGGAGATGCATACTGAATTATTTAAGAGTGGAGTGTCGGAATGCATACAACTTAGTTTTAATGGCCTAGCTTAAAAAGTGTGTGTGTGTGTGTGTGTTGAGAGGGAGAGAAAAAGAAGTCAAATGTTAATAGAAAGAGTGGCTAACCTAGGTGAAGAGTATCCACTGTGCTGATACCCTTTCAACTTTTGTATAGAAATAGAATTTTTATTTTTATTTATTCATTTTTAAAATTTAATTAAGACAAGGTTTCGCTATGTTGCTCAGGCTGGTCTCAAACTCCTGGGCTCAAGGAATCCTCCAGTCTTGTCCTCCCAAAGTGCTGGGATTACATATAGACATGAGCCACCATGCCCAGCCTGGAATTTTTACTTTTAATCTAAGCAAAAGGCCAAGTGAGTTGGCTCACGCCTATAATCCCAGCACTTTGGGAGGCTGAGGAGGGCGGATCACCTGAGTCAGGAGTTCAAGACCAGTCTGGCCGACATATCGTGAAACCCCCCCTCTACTAAAAAATACAAAAACTAGCTGGACATGATGGTTCATGCCTGTGGTCCTACTTACTTGAGAAGCTGAGGCAGTACAATGGCTTGAACCTGGGAGGTAAAGGTTGCAGTGAGCCAAGATTGCGCCACTGCACTCCAGCCTGGGTGAGAGAGCAAGACTCCATCTCTCAAAAAAAAAAAAAAAAAAAAAAAGGGCTGACCAAGATGGCTCATGCCTGTAATCCTAGCAATCTAGGAGACTGAGGCAGGCAGATCACTTGAGGTCAGGAGTTCGAGATCAGCCTGGCCAACATGGAGAAAGCCCATCTCTACTAAAAATACAAAAATTAGCCAGACATGGTGGTGCATGCCTATAATTCCAGCTAATCAGGACGTTGAGGCCGAAGAATCGCTTGAACCTGGAAGGTGGAGGTTGTGATGGGTTGAGATTGTGCCTCTGTACTCCACCCTGGGCAACAGAGGGAGACTCTGTTGCACACCAAAAAAAAGGTTTCAGATGAGGTAAGCTGTAAGCTTCCTGCCATGGGAATTGTACAAGTTGATTTAGTCAACGGACTTCCGTTTAGAGTGTTGATGCAATGGCTAACTAGCTGGACCTCGATAGATGACTCTCAAGTCTCTTATTAAGAGTCTACTAAGGGAAGGACCCAAAGAGGCACATCTGGAAGGCTTTGATTGCTCAATTCTACAAGCCATCCATTTTAGTTTCCTTACTTAAATGAGGTAATTTACCTAAGCGAACCAGCTCAGTTCTAGACTTATGATAGGTGTGCATCTAATGCTGTTTTTCTTTTCATTTTTTTTTAACTTAACCTATGGTCACAACTAAAGTATTAACATCTTACTAAAAACATACTAGGAATAAACTTCAGCATGGGGGGAAGTATTTTCAATTTCTGTCCAATTAAAACCTATTCTAGTGAGCCGTAATATCTAAATTCAGGAAATAACCACATTATTAACACTTAAAGAAATTATTTGAGGCTGGGTGCAGTTGCTCACGCCTGTAATCCTGACCCTTTGGGAGGCCAAGGCAGGCAGATCACCTGAGGTCGGGAGTTTGAGACCAGCCTGGTCAATATGATGAAACCCTGTCTCTACTAAAAATAAAAAAATTAGCTGGGTGTGGTGGTGTGCGCCTGTATTCCCAGCGACTTGGGAGGCTGAGGCAGGAGAATCACTTGAACACAGGAGGTGGAGGTGGCAGTGAGCTGAGATTGTGCCACTGCACTCCAGCCTGGGCAATAGAGTGAGACTCCATCTCAAAAAAAAAAAAAAGAAAAGAAGAAGAAGTGATTTGAAGTTCTTACCACAAGGGTACTCTTGTCCTCAGATCCTGCTTAAGGACAAATGAAAAGTATACTACCTTTAAAGTTTCAGAACAATCAGATGACACACAGATAGATACCAGAACAAAATGGAACACTTCATACAGACACGTGGACATCCTTGGGAAGTCATGGCTATAACCTAGAATTCCTGGTGTAGTCTCCTCTGTGCTGATGCTGAAGGGCTCCTTTCTGGTAAGCTTCCTCTCCCTGAGGACACCCTGCCCACGTTGGCATCAGTAACTACAACACTCCGTGGAGCCCATTCTCACATAGAGTGTCTGCTGTCCCTGCTGGCATCTCCAAATGAGCACATCTAGGATCTGTCCTCATAGTGTATTTTACTTGACCTTCTAAAGGTTTTCTGGGACCCTAGAGCACTATTCTCAACTTGTCCACATTGGAATCTGTTCCAGTTCTCATTGCCTCCCTAGAAACCCCTCTGTCGCTGGGTTTCCTGAATGCATCTCCTTGGGACACGGCTCTACTCTCCAGAGGTCCACAGTCACAGTAGGGCACGCCATCTCGAAGCCGTGCCTCAGAGGCAGGTTGGCTGGAATATTTGTAGGAGATAAGTGAGAGTCCAAGTAGAGCTGCATATGACACGTGTTTAAGTGCGTAAATGTTTTATGCACTTAAGCAAGCTTATGAGCTGTTAAACATATTATGTTCTATCCTCCTTTCTTGGCAAACATACCTTCTATTGATGCCCTCCAGGCAAAGACCACCGGGAACATACTTGGAGTGAACAAAATTGAGTGGATTGACCCATTGCACTGAGCGATCACACCCCATGGGGACCCCTGGAGCTTGTCAATCACGTGTAAAGGGGTGCTGTTGAAGCATTTGGGTTGATGATGGGGGACTTGCGGTGAGGTTCAAGGAAGCACGACTTCGCTCTGAATTAAATGGATGCCGTTAGAAAGTGGGGGCAGTTCAGTGAGTAGGTATCTTAACAAAGCAAGTTTATAAAGCAGGGCTCATGCCGTGATTGGTAAAGGAGTAGTGGTCACTCACACTAGCCAGGAAAAAGGGATGTGGTCATTGTGGTTTGGATAATGTTCTTGTTTTGGTCTGTGCTCAGATATGATTACAGACTGGTCTTGTTTTCATCTTGCTCCATCCTAGTCACAGAGTGGCCTTGTCTGATGCTGGTGTTTTGTGAAATTGTTTGGGTTCAACTGGAGAACACCAGGACCCATCTGAGAGCTGGAGCCAGCTCCCGGTGACACTGGTCTGGGTAATGGTGCCATGTTGCTTTTCTCTTTCTCCTTTCATAATGACAAGGAGGGCCAGGTTTGAATTGAGAAGTCTCGAGCTCCTCAATGTTCTGAGCCAGGACACGGCAGTGGAGGGGACCCATCTCCACACCCCTTCTCCTGCCACTCTTGGCTGGCTCCTTCCTGCCCTGAATTTGTCTTGCACTGTGAAAGGCTGAACACTCACAAGCACGCACATCTTATTTCACACATCCAAGCTGACCCCTCGCCATCACTTGGGGCTAGAGGTCCAACCCTGCTGGCAGTGATGTGCATCCTTGTGGGGGTGATCTCTGGAGAGAGGCCCCCACAGGCCTGGTAAGGGCTTGGGCTGCTTAGGCAGGCAATTCCAGGGCCCTGGGTACCCGGAACATCATCTAGGAGTTGGCTCCAGGTGGATCATGCCTTTGGTTCAACAGATTTCTCACCTCATGGGGAAGGGCATGGCCAGAAGAAGGCCACGGGGGTCCCTCTCTGGTGTAGGCCCAGGAGCCCTCTTGCCTAGGTCTAAGATGGTCTGTCTATAATTGGTGACTCCCTGCCTTGGTCCATTCATTTTATTGATCTCCTGAGTCTGGCAGGACTTCTACTCCTGGTCTCTTCTAGCTTGCTCAGTTCTGTTGTCACTCATGCAGTGGTATGATGACAGTCACTCAGCACACTTGTATGCACACACACACACACACACACACACTCTCACACAAACAAAAGAGATGAATCCAGATTGACAGTAAAACCTGTTCCATATTTAATGTCATTTCTATTCCCTCAACTTTTTTTATTTTTAATAGAGATGAGGTCTTGCTAAGTTGCCCAGGCTGTCCTCAAACTCCTGGGCTCAAGCAATCCTCTGACCTCAGCCACCCAAGTAGCTGGGACTACAGGCATGTACCACTGCACCTAACTCCATCAGCTTTTTTTAAAGGAAGCATAACAATACACAAAAACTGGTATAAAATTAATGTTTGTATAAATGGCCTAACTCTGTAGGAGTAAAACTAGGTCCCTAATGGGCCAATATTTGCAAAAATGCAGTAATTGATGAGTCACATTTCCTGAGAAGCTATATTTCCTTCTACAATTCTATCTTCCTTAAAGATGGTTTGGTTTCTAGATTAGAAACAAGGTTAACGTTTCCAGAATGAATACTCATAATGTATTTTAGTTCTTACCTAAGAATATTTGGGGTTCTTCTCTTGATTCTTACTTATCAAAAGAGGAAAAGTCTTTATTATTCTAGAAGGTAAAGAATGTGACCTCTCGTTTTTGTACTCAAAGAACACTCCTTTAGATAATAATAACCTCCAGTGATGACACTTTAGGATGTTGGAGACAAAGGTTTCTAAAGCGAGGCAGTAAGGGGTTATTGGTGTAAATGTTGATCTATAGCTGACCCCATGAGAAAGGGCATCCTGAATTTTATGTTTCTCACCCTGGAAAAAAAGGCTATTTTTATATCCCTTACATTTATGCAAAATAATATTTGTCCCTTCTCTCAGGTACTAATATTTCAAACATTTTCACCTTGCTGTTGGTCACTGCTTAGTGAAGTTTCTGAGCGCTATACGCGAGTATTACCTTCTTGAATCTTCCATCTGTTCTTCCTTTCATTCCATGAGTATGATCAATGAAGGGGGTAGGTTTGGAGTCAGATTTTTTTGTTGAATCTCAACTCTATAATTTAGAGTTCCTGCACCTGAGTTTCCCACCTTAAAACTAGGAAAATAGGCCAGGGACGGTGGCTCATGCCTGTAATCCCAGCACTTTGGGAGGCTGAGGTGGGCGGATCACCTGAGGTCAGGAGTTTGAGACCAGCCTGGTCAACATGGTGGAACCCCGTCTCTACTAAACACAAAAAATTATCCTGGTGTGGTGGCACATGCCTGTAATCCCAGCTACTCGAGAGGCAGAGGTTGCAGTGAGCTGAGATCGTGCCACTGCACTCCAGCCTGGGCGACACAGCGAGACTCTGTCTCAAAAAAAAAAAAATGGGGGAAATAACAACAGTTACTTCATAGGGTTGTAAGGATGAAATGGAAAGTGCATTTAACCTGGCACACGGTGAGCATTTACTTACTTGCTGGCATACACTAAGCATTCAGTAAATGCATGTGTTGATTTCTTTTTTCAACAGTATTTAATGAATATCCACTATTGATGAGGCACTATGCTAGATGCAGAGGACACAGTAGTGAACAAGATGTGTTTTCTGTTCTCTGGGGACTTACAGTCCACAGATGGAGACAGGCAAGGAAATAGTAGCCATAATGTGATCGGGTTTGAGATGCCATGGGAGTGCCCCTCTCTGGTTGAGAAGTCAGGTAAGCCTTTCCAGGGCTGATGTCTCCACTGACTCCTAAAGGGTGACTAAGAACCAGTGAGGTCATGTGGGGTCTGATGAGGCATTCCCAGCAGCAGGAACAACAGCACATGCAAAGTCTCAGAGGCAAGAACGATCACAGACACTGTAATCCTACCATCTAACCTCCTCAAATCCTTGATGCAATAGGAAAGAATGAAAATAAATTAAACAACTTTCCCTCTCCCCCACATCGTTCGTTCTTTTTGAGTACTTCTCTGTTTCCCAGAAATTCCAGGTGGAACCCAGAATGATTGTCCTCGTATAGAGGGGCCATTGTGAAGCTGCTTCTGCATGGACGTCTTCAGATCTTGCTTCGCTTCCCTCTCCCCTTACACATCCTCAGCTTTTACGTCTTGTTATCGCTCCCCCTCCCTGGGCTTTTTCATCCCAGAGAATATTTGTTTTAGCTTCTCTTACCCCTTTAGACTTAGGTTGTTGTTTTTAAGGTTAACTTTCTTCCCATTCTATGAAGTCTTAGACTTTTTCCCCACTGTTTCCTGTTGTTCTTAGTGCCTTCAACTGATGGTCACTCTTAAGTTTTTTATGTGTTTATTTCATTCCTTTGTCTTATTAGTAGTGAAGACTTTGTTTAATCTATAAAACGGTCTTTGGAATATAAGGTCTTCTTTCACACTGATCATCATCCTTGCTATACAATGCTGTTACTAGGACTTAACCCATTTTGAGGATGCTCTTGGCCAAGATATTGAAGTTGGCATTACAACAAAAATGTCACATGCTTTTGAATGACATGCCTTGCTGAAGCCAAAATAAATAATTTCTACTGGCTATTTCAGTGGAGCCTAAGGTACTTGGGCATTCAAAAATCAACAGTCAAAATTTGCCCAGAAATATTAGTAACTGGCTCAAAATTGAATATCTTAGATATCTCAGAAAAGCATCACTTTTTTTTGAAATAGAGTCTCACTCTGTCGCCCGGGCTGAGTGCAGAGGTGTGATCTTGGCTCACTGCAACCTCTGCCTCCTGGATTCAAGAGATCCTCCTGTCTTAGCCTCCGGAGTAGCTGTAGAGGGGCTAATGCAATTACAGGTAGGTACCACTGTGCCCAGCTAATTTTTAAAAAATATTTTTAGTAGAGATGGGGTTTTGCTATGTTGGCCAGGCTGGTCTCAGACTCCTGACCTCAAATGATCCACTCACCTCAACCTCCCAAAGTGCTGAGATTACAGATGTGAGTCACTGTGCCTAGCCTAAGAGAATTATCACTGTTAATCCTGATTGTGATACCCTCACTCACCACCCTTTCAAATGATAATACCAGAAGTTAATAGATTTTGCACTTGCTTTGCTGAGTGAATGCGAATAGTAGCTCATGTAGTCCTTATAAAAACCCTACAGGGTAAATACTCTAATTTTCCTCTTTGTGCAGATAAGATTTCAAGAGTTTAATGCTCTGCCCAGTTTCACACAGTAATATGTGACATAGCTGGGGTTGAGCCCTTTTCAGAAGTCTGTACTTGGTATTACTTTGCTCTGTGGCCAGATGACCTTGAAACCATAAAGGAGCAAATGAAAGGAAATTGGAGGTGTTGATTAGCAGTCAGGTGGGCCAGTGCAAATTCTAAGGGTGCAGAATTTGTCTCGCTACCTGAATTTTGCAGTCATGTGCCCTCTACATCTGGTTAACTAGATTAGAATATAGCTCAGTCTTCACCGCTCATTTTCAGCATCTCTAGGTCTGTTGTTAATTTTTCTTAAGTGTGCTTATAGCATGGTGTTAGGATTTTGCTTTTTGTTTTCGTTTTTGAAATAGGGTCTCGGTCGGTCGCCCAGGGTGGAGTGCAGTGGCGCCATTACGGATCCCTGCAGGCTTGACCTCACCAGGCTCAGATGATCCTCCCACTGCAGCCTGCCGAGTAGCTGAGACTACAGGCATGTGCCACCATGCCCAGCTAATTTTCATATTTTTTTGTAGAGACAGGGTTTTACCACGTTGCCCAGGCTTGTCTCAAAAACTCCTGGGCTCAAACGATCCACTTGCCTTGGCCTCCCAAAATGCTGGGATTACAGGCGGAAGCCACCATGCCTGGCCCTGTGTTGTGATTTTTAAAAGGCATCCATCCTCCTTATCTTTTAAGAGAGTCGTATTGAAATGTTATATCTGGGATTGGCTTCATCATAATTCATTTGGTAGGGGAGGGGGATGGGTAGCACTAAAGGAAATAAGATAGGCTATGATTGTTAGGTGGATAGATGGAGTTCATTATACTATTCTCCCTATGTCTGTATATATTTGACACTTAACATAATAAAAAACAAAAAAGTTTTTGAGCTATGTAGCTCACCTCCCCCGTAAGGATGCTTTCTCCCCAACTCCCCTGGTTGATTATATTTTGTTGTCATTTTTAACAGTTCTGTAAATGTGTCCAGTCACTTAAGGGCAGCACTCATTCAGGCGTCCTCCTTGTGGACTGTTTTTTCACTTCTCTGTGATAAGACTTTCTAAAAGCTTGGTTATTATGATGCATACTTTCCTTCATCTTCCCCCATCTGGCTTTTTGGTAAAGCAGCACTTGACTGCTAACCCAGGTTTTTCCTCCTGGACCTTTTCTCGTCCATTCTCTAACACATTTTTCTCCTGACAATTAGATTCTGTGCAGTTAATTATAACATGACATTGGTGCTTTTCCCCTACATGAATCCTTTCCCAGAAGTACTGCAGTGTTCCAAATTTTGAGAGAATATTGATGCTTTTCTATTATTATGAAACTCAAATTTCTCTCTGATGCATCTTTCCTATGAGAGACACATCCTTATTAAAACAGAGTTCAGGTTTGAATGATGGGCTCATCTATTTATTTGTGCATTCATTTATTTGTTTGTCAGATGTAATCCCAGCATTTTGGGAGGCTGAGGCAGCCAGTGGATTGCTTGAGCCCAGGAGTTCGAGACCAGCCTGGGCCACATGGTGAAACCCGATCTCTGAAAAAAAAAAAAAAATTAGCTGGGTGTGGTGGTGTGCACCTGTAGTCTCGGCTACTTGGGAGGCTGAGGCGGGAGGATGGTTTGCGTCTGGGAGGCAGAAGTTGCAGTGAGCCAAGATCGTATCACTGCACTCCAGCCTGGGCATCAGAGCCAGATCCTGTCTCAAACAAACAAAAAAAAATCTGTTATGCCGAAACTGAATTTGGAGCCACAGCTAACATTAGATGAATTCTATTCTGTAGGGATAATAAAGTTCATGTTTCTTTCTACATAGTATGACTAAAAAGTATAAGAGGAAGATTCATTTGTTCATTCACTCAATAAATATTTATTGAGAGCCCAGTGTGTGGCAGATGCTTTCCCAAGCTTTAGTGATATTTTGTTAAACAGATGAAATTCCTGACTTCTTAGAGCTTATATTCTAGTGGAGGAGACAGATAACCAAAATAAACACGTTTACACACAGTGAGACAGAAAGTCATAAGTGGGCAGAAAACAAAGCAGTGAAGAGGAAAAGGTGTGGTGTTGGAAAGGGCGGGGCTGTGGACTGAACGTCGCTGTCCCCCCAGATTCATATGCTGAAAACCTAATCCCCAATGTGATGGTACTAAGATGTGGAGCCTTTGGGAGGTGATTAGATCAATAGGGTAGATTCCTCATGAATGGGATTAGCGCCTCATAAAAGAGGTTCCGGAGAGCCAGCTAGCCCTTTCCCCCATGCGGGGACGCAGCTACAAAGCACTATCTAAGAACCAGAAAACAAGTCCTTCCCAGACACCAAGTCTTCTAGTGCCTTGATCTTGGACTTCCCAGCCTCCAGGATTTTGAGAAACAAATGTCTGTTGTTTAGAAACCACCCAGTTTATGGTGTTTTGTTATGGCAGCTTAGAGGGACTAAAACAGGCATCCAGGAAATACCTCCCTTTAAGTGGCTTTTGAGTGAAGAACTAAAAGAGTGAGGGGGCTGGCCTGGGTGACTTGGAAGCAGAGCAGTCCAAGTAAGGCCTGGCACAGGAGCAGCAAGGAGGCTGGTCCGGTGGGGCTGGGGCAGTGATGGGAGGGAGAGAGGCAGGAGGTAGGGCCAAGGGGCCCGAGCCCAGGGCCTTGCGGGCAGAGAAGGTTCTTCCTCTGAGTGAAATGGGAAAGAAAACTTACACTTGAAAAAAATCACTCTGGCTGCTGTGTTAAGACCGGAGGAGAACAAGGGTGATGGAGACCAGTCAGGACTCCAAACAGTGATTAGGTGAGAGCAGGTTGCTGGCAGACAGATGGTGGGATGTGGCTGGATTCTGGACGTATTTTGGAAGTACAGCTGATATTGGTGCAAAAGTAGGTTGGTGCAAAAGTAATTGCTGTTTTTGCATTGTCGAAATTTGCCTTTTGACTCTGGAATACATTCTTAAATAAATGTGGTTTGTTACACATCATTTTAATGCGCATTTCTCACTTTACGATTTTTTGCTAATGATTTATTACTGTTGTTTATTTTATATTTATTTCAGACTATGGATGTGATGTTAGACAAAAAGCAAATTTAAGTGAATTTCTTATTTGAGTTCAAAATGGGTCATAAAGCAGTGGGGACAACTCACAACATCAACAATGCATTTGACCCAGGAACTGCTAATGAATGCACAGTTTAGTGGTGGTTCAAGGAAGTTTTACAAAGGAGCCTTGAAGATGGGGAGCCTTGCAGCCAGCCATCAGAAGTTGATGATGATCAGCTGAGAGCAATCATTGAAGCTGATCGTCTTACAACTGCACAAGAAGTTGCCAAAGAACATAACATTGACCATTCTACGGTCATTCAGCATTTGAAACAAATTGGAAAGGTGAGAAAGCTTGATAAGTGGGTGCTTCATGAACTGAGCAAAAATTTTAAAAACCATCATTTGTTGTCTTCTCTTATTTTACACAACAACAACGAACCATTTCTGCATCCAATTGTGATGTGTGACGAAAAGTGGATTTTATACAACAACCAACAACTGGCAATGAACAGCTCAGTGGCTGGACCGAGAAGAAGCTCCAAGGCACTTCCCAAAGCCAAACTTGCACCAAAAAAAAAGTCACTTTTTGGTGGTCTGCTGCCGGTCTGGTCCACTACAGCTTTCTGAATCCCAGTGAAACCATTACATCTGAGAAGTGTGCTCAGCCAATCATGAGATGCATGGAAAACTGCAGCACCTGCAGCCAGCATTGGTCAACAGAAAGCGTCCAATTCCCCACCACGACACCTAACTGCAGGCTGCACAACCAACGCTTCCAAAGTTGAACATATTGGGCTCAAAATTTTTGCCTCATCCACCATATTCACCTGACCTCTTGCCAATTGACTACCACTTCTTCAAGTATCTCAACAATGTTTTCCAGGGAAAACACGCTTCCACAACCAGCAGGATGTAGACAGTGCTTTCCAAGAGTTTGTTGAATCCTGAAGCATGGGTTTTTAAGCTACGAGAATAAACAAGCTTATTTCTCATTGGCAAAAATATGTTGATTATCCAAGTTCCTATTTTGATGAATAAAAATGCGTTTGAGCCTAGTTATAATGATTCCAAAAACCACAGTTACTTTTGTACAAACCAATATTTGTTGCTGGGTTGGATGTGGGGAGTGAGTGAGAGAGGAGTCAGGGATGACAGCAAAATATTTGTTCTGAGCAGTCGGAAGCTGGGGTCATTATCAGTTGCGGTGGGAAGACTGTGGAGTGGCAGCGTTAAGGACAGTCGGAGACTGGCTTAGGCGTGTTAAATCTGGGAGCATTATCAGATGTTCAAGTGGAGATGTCAAATCAGATCTGTGGTTTGAAATTCAAGAGGGAAAACTGGACTGGATAAAAATCTGGGAGTCAAAATTTCCATCAGTGGCTTCCTAGACTATTTATAAAGTTAAATGAAGGCCCCAAGTAAAAATTTCAGAAACATCCTTCACAGCCTTTGTTAATTGCCAAAAATCTCTTCGCTGTTTAGAATTGAAAAAGGATAATATAGTGGGAAGAAAAATAAGGTTTTTGATATCACAGACCTGTTGGAATCCCTGCTCTACCACATAACAGGGTGACCTTGAGAGAGTTACTCAACTTCTCTGAGCCTCTTTCTTCTTTAGAAAAATGACGATTAGCTGCACAACTCCAGGGCTGTGTGAGGCTCAAATCTGTTAATGGATAAACGGTCCACTTGTACAGAGCTGGGAAGTGCTGGATGATGTTAACTCTTTCTGCTTAAATGGTATTTATAGTAAAGCGCCTCACCAGCAATGGCTGGGATATCCCTAGGGTGTGGGGAAATTAATGCTGGGGTGAGGAGAAAGCACCCGGAGAGTGTGGAGGGGTCCAGAACACATCTCCCACCTCACACATCCCTGGCAATGTGAGCCGAGGCACCGCAATGTATCTGTTAAGTTGAATTCTTGTCCATTTTGTTTAACTTGGCTAATTTAAACCTAAGGACTGTTATCGGCATTTAAATATTTGCAATCATACACAGTTTCTGGGGAAATCCCAAAGGCATTAGCAGTTTTGCCTAGAGAGATGGGTCCTGAATATTGATGAGCAGCTTACTTCAGAAACTGTGGTAGTGCAGAGTCCAGCCAGAATGGTTAAAGGATTACAGTCAGGGCCAGGCATGGTGGCTCACACCGGTAATCTTAGCACTTTGGGAGGCCAAGGTGGGTGGATCACCTGAGGTCAGGAGATCAAGACCAGCCTGGCCATCATGGTGAAACCCCACCTTTATTTAAAAAAAAAAAAAAAAAAAAAGAGGATTACAGTCAGGACCCCAGAACCAGAATATTTGATCCCATTGACTCAATAAGGATATCTCCTGATGAGCCACCAGTGAAAATCTCATATTAATGTAAAAACACGGCATCTTGTTTATTTTCCATGAGCCTGAATTTTAGCAATCTTGAAATCTTGAGTCTCTTTCTAATTTGCTTGATCCCTGACCAAGGAGTCTACACAACTGAAGGGGGGTGGGTGGGCGAGGAGTAGACCCCCAAATTCTCACAGCAGCTGCCTCTCCGTGATGGACCTCCTCTCTTGGTAAAACCACAGGAGTCCTGCTACTCTGCCTCCTTCTCTACTTCTTTCTGGAGGTCGGGGAATACCCTGTGCCCCAAGCCTGGAAAAGCCTCTCTCCATCTGGGCTTGAATGGGATCTCCTAGTTGTCCTTCCAGACTCAGCTCAAGAGCAACCTGCACCAAAACCTGCACCAGCCCCCAGGGGGGCCTGGAGGAAAGGATAGGTTTACAATGGCTCATTTTTCTAATAATGCCTCTTGTTTGTCTCTGTGCTTAGAATTCTGTCTGCAGTGGGTTTAAAAGTCTTGCTCCTTGAAACCTGAGGCCAAGGGATCGGCACACCCAGGAGGGGAAGGGACTCCAGCTTTCCTACAGTCTGTGCACTAGAGACTTGGAGCCAATTTTTCTTCAATATTAAAGGAAAAGGCGACTCCACAGGGCTAAAGTTAAGTCATAGATTTAAAAAATAAATAAGCGAATTATTATTTTTTAAAACAACCTTTCTCCTCGTGATGCTCCTGAGCCATTTATTCTTAGAAAAGCTTCTGGAACACCAGTATTCTCGAGCTGCCTCCCACATGGACAGGGAGGGCTGTGTGTCCTTGTTTCTCCCTCTCTCCAGCCTGGAGGGACCTATGAATTATTCCAGCCTGAGCCTGTGATCAAATTCCCCATGAAGTCACATGACAATTCCATTATAGGTGACTGTGAGAAGAGATCACGAGAGGTTCAAAGGCTCTGTTTTCCTTGGGGCCCTAGCAGTGCACAAAGGGAGCTGCATTAATGATTTTATAAAAATGCTTAAATCATGGTTACTTTTTTCTGATCATAAAAATTATGTTTACCTGGGCACATCCAGGTTTTGTGGATCCTAAAGCTTATGTGGCTTGGGAACACTTCTTTAAAAAAAAAAAAAATAAGGATAAAAAAATGATGAACACAAAATTAGCTATGACTTGATTATTTTGCTAGGTCCCATGCAAAAGAGGGGCCTAAAGCATAAGCTTTATTAGCTTTACCTTAAATTTGCGCCTTAACACAACTTTCCCAGACAGGGAATTAACTTTTTTGAAGAAAAAAAAAAACCTTTATTGAGATATAGGAGATATAACTTACATGGCATACAATTCACCTATTTAATGTGTATGAGTCACTGGTTTTTAAGATATTTACAGAGTTGTGCAACCGTCACCCCAATTTATCGTAGAACATTTTCGAAACTCCAAAAAGACATCCTGTACCCATTAGCAGTCACTCATCAGTTCCCTAACCCCTCAGCCCCGGGAAACTACAAATCTACTTTCTCTATATATAGATTAGCCAGTTTTGGACATTTGAGAGAAATGGAATCATACACTATATGGTCTTTTGTGGCTGGCTTCTTTCACTTAGCCTAATGTTTTCAGCATTCGTCCGTGTTGTAGCATGCGGCTGTACTTTCTTTTTTATTGCTTACTAATATTCCATTGTTATGCATATGCCACCCTTTTAAAACCCACTCATCAATGGATAAAATGCATTAATTCTTTAAATCTCCTGGACACACAGTTGATGGAGTCCCCAGAGAAAGGGGACGTCCTATCTCCTTAGTTTCATCCTTAGCCTTTCCTCTTCTGTTTCTTCCTTGCCCATCCCCAGATTCTGGTTATATTGGAAAGTAAGAAAGGATCAGAGCTGGTGAACTGGGTGTCATCATTTCCACCGTGTTACTGAGAACTCATGGTTCTTGAGCTCCGTGATACTGGCCCTGACTGTGGGGTGAGCTGGGGAGCAGCTGCCATTCTTCGGCTTGATGGTGGGATTTGGCCCAAGGAATGGGCAAGCCCAGGGCACTGATGGATGGCCATACTCTCCTTCCTAGGAAAGCCAGATGATAAGTTCAGGTAAAACGGAGAAGAATAAAAACTGAAGGACCCTGGACAGGCAGGTGGTTTGGAATAGGGCTGTCTCTTTGATTTTACTTCTGAACCTTGAGTTTATGCACATGTCTGGAAGGTGTGAGAAAGTGGATCAAGTCTGGTCTGGAGTTTAAGGTTCACTGGAGTTCAGGCCTGGCACTATTATAAATAGAAGGCCTAAACGGCAGAGAATACTAACCTTTAGACTTTTTGTCTCCCTAACCTGAAAGGCACTGGGGGCTTCTGAGACAGCTGACTTCTTATCAAGAAAGGATGTGGGCACCTCAGAGAATTGGGCTGCTATTCATTCATCCAACAAATACTTATTGAGCACCTACTATGTGCCAGGCACAATTACAGGCTCTGAGGATACACTACCAAACAAACCAGCCAAATTCCCTGTATTCAGGGGACTTACCTTCTAACAGGGGAGACAGAAATATAAGGTGTTATAATTCCAAACAGGGTTCTCAAGAAAAGCCTCACTGAGAAAGTAATATTCAAGCAAAGACTTGAAGGAGTGAGCCATATTCATAGCTAGGAGGTGCTCCCATGCAGAGAGGTAGCCAGTACAAAAGTCCTGGGGTGGAAACATGCCTGGTATGTTCAAAGAACAGAAGGGTCACTGTGGCAGAGACAGTGAGGGGAAGAGTAGGAGGAACCAAGGACCAACAGGTGACAGGGGCCAGATCATGCAGGACTCTCACATCATTTTAAGGACGTCGGCTTTCAGTGCGGTCACTGGAGGATTTTAGGCGGAGGGGTATTATCTACCTGACTTGAGTTTTAACAGGTTTGTGGTAGCTGCTGTATGGGGAATAGACTCCTGGGAGCACAGGCAGAAGCAGAGCCACCAGTCAGAGGTGCTTGCAATAATCCAGGAGAGAGAGGATAATGGTACAGAGCAGGACGGTAGCAGTGCTCAGGAGTGAACAGATTCTGGATATATTTTAAAGGAAAAGGAGACAAGAATTGCTGATGGTTTGGATGTGGGGTTTGAGGAAAACCCACGGACTTTAGTGACAGCAAGGTTTGGGGACTAAAGAATTGGACCACAAAAATGTCTAGTAACGGGGGTGGAAGTAAGGCAGGGAGGTAAGACAGGCCTGGTGGGAAAGTGGGGACTTTCATGGATGCAGGTCAGCTTTGGATGTATCACTTTTGAGATGTCTATTAGATGTGTATTGGAAGGTGTTGAATAAGCAGATACATCTATGACTCTGGAGTTCAGAGAAGACATCTGGCCTGGAGAGGGAAATGTGAGAATTCGCAGTGGTTAGATGTGTTTAAAGCTGTAGCTTGACTGAGCTCGCCAAGAGATGATAGTTATTTAAAAAGAAAAGACAAAGGATAATCTCTGGGGAACTACAACATTCACAAGTTGGGGAGATATGGAGGAACCAGAAGAGAAGACTGAAAAAGAGGCCCAGGAATACCTGGAAGGGAGAAGATCCAGAAGCCAAGAGAATAAAATGTTTCCAAGTGAAGGGAAGGATCAGCTTTGTCCAATGCCAATAGGACAGGAAGGAGCAGGGCTGAGCATTGGCTGCTGGGTTTGGTACTTTGAGGCCAATGGTGACAAGATCTATTTTGGTAAGGAGTGAGGGCGAATGTCCTATTATAGGGGATTGATGAGGGTATGAGAGGGCAGGAATTAGGGGTGGACAACAGAAATGACTCTCTTAAGAAGTTTAACAACATAAAGGAGGAATGAAATGGGGTGGTAGCAGCATGAAGATGGGGTTGAGAGGGAACCATGTATTTGAATGAATCAGTTGAGAGAGGAATTGATGATAGGAGAGATGGAGAAAGGCTGGGGCCAGGTGAGTAGGTGTGGGAGGGCATGACTGTAGTCCTTAGGCAGGAGCAGGACTGTTCCTTCTATAAAGGCAGAAGGACAGGGGCAGGGGAGCTCAGGTGCTGTCTTTGGAGGGCTTTAGGGGAAACAGGAAGCATGGGTACCACAGGAGAGGAAGGAGCTGGAAGTAGGGTGTGAGGTTGGAGGAGAGCACGCAGTGGGAGGGAAGGCCCAGGGGCACTTTGAAGAATGTCTGCAGAAGGTTGAGGGCCACGGAGCATATGTCATTCCAGCATGTGCTTTTCTCCAGCCACGGTCAGCTGCCTGGGCACTGGTTTAAGATAGGTGGAGAGCTGAGTTTTACCAGAGGTGGACGCTTGCCAAGGAAGACTCACTAGTTAGAGAAAAGAGAGTTTAGAGATACTAAGGTCTGAATGTGTTTCCTAAAGTTCATGTGTTGGGAATTTGATCCCCAGCACAATAGCATTGAGAGATGTGAGCTTTGGGAGGTGATTGGGTCATGAGGGCTTGGCCCTCACAGATGGAGTTGTCACAATCACAGATGTGGGCTCCGGATAAAAGGATGAATTCAGCCCCTTTCCTTCTCCTCACTCTCGTCGTTTCTTGCCCTTCCACCTTCCACCATGGGATGACGCAGTACGAAGACTCTCACCAGATGCAGCTTCGTGATCTTGGACTTCCCAGCCTCCAGAAACATGAGTCAAACAAATTTCCATTCGTTATAAATTACCCAGTCTCAGGTATTATGCTATAGCACACAAAATGGACTAGGCAAGAATGTACATGAGGGAGCACTCTACACTGTAGATTCTCATGATGTAAGATTTAGTAAAGTGAGGAGGGAAAAATGGACATGACAGGGTAAGGGCAGTAAAAGGTGGTAGGATCAATGGATTTGCAACTTACATGCAGAGGGAAAAATACAGCAGTGCTCTTTGGCTTGTCTTGGGCACTTAGTGTAAAGCAGACTGTGGAGCCACACAGATATGAATTCAGGTTTTCAGCTCAATCACTTAAGAACGGCTTAGCCACACCTCATTTCTTTATCTCTAAAGCAGGGCCCTCATTCTTTCCTTGCATGCTTATGTGAGGATTCATTTAGAAGACACCCGTGAAGGGCTGTGGTGGGTGGCACTTACCACAGGGGTTTCTGAAACAAGCTTCCATGTCTTCACCCACTTGCATTGAAAGTGTTAAAATGATTATTTAAATAATTTAATGACTTACATCATTATTCATATGAATAATTATTTGTTATTAATTGGTTAATTCACTATTTAAATCACCCTCTGAAGATAGTGATTCAAGAGACGTTAGTTTAAAAAAATAAAAAGAATTGGGCGAGATGGCTCACGCCTTTAATCCTAGCACTCTGGGAGGCTGAGGCAGACAGATCACTTGAGGTTAGGAGTTTAAGACCAGCCTGGCCAACATGGTGAAAACCCGTCTCTACCAAAAATACAAAAATTAGCTGGGCACAATGGTGCACACCTGTAATCCCAGCTACTCAGGAGACTGAGGCAGGAGAATTGCTTGAACCCAAAAGGCAGAGGTTGCAGTGAGCTGAGATCGCACCACTGCACTCCAGCCTGGGCAACAGAGAAAGAATTTGTCTCAAAATAAGTAAAAATAATAAATAAAAAGAAATATAAGCAGAAGGAAAAAATAAAAGAAAACAATAAGAACAGAAAAAAATAGATCAGAGGAGATGAAAATTAATGAAGGGAAGGAGAGAGACACTGAGAAAACCAGTTGTGACTTTGACCAAGGAAGCACCCTTGGTCTTGTCTTTAATTTCTATGACTCAATTTTCCATCCCCTTTTACCTTTGGGGGCTCCCTCCATGTACTGTAAATGGATAAGAGGCAGGAACTAGGCAACACGTTCATTCATAAGATATTGAACTTCATTCTCATGTCCAGGATAATGGATTTAACCTCAAGATGAAGTTTTTCTTAAATAAAGGGGATAAAGTGCTCTCACAGTGAGGAGCTGTCTGTTCTGGAGGCACCTGTGGTTCCAATATTACTGGTAGGCAGGTGTAGATTAGATCAGCACCTGGAAGTGCCTGTCCATGGTGGAGAGGTAGGGTAGACGGCCTGGTTCACTGGGCAGAGGGCTGGGTGTGGCAGGGTGGGGGTCAGATATTGGACACTAATTGGTGGGAGAGGGAGAGTTGCTTGTCATCCGATGTGTTTGGGATGTGTTAGTTAGCTTCTGCCATTCTGTTTCTTCTTACTTCTTTCTCTTTTATTCCTGTTTTTCTTCAGGGCCAGGCATAGTGTCCCTCCTAAAGCATGGCTCGCCTACCTGGAAAGTGCTTGACAGTAAATCTTCATGAAAGATTAAGCACATGGCAGGAATGTTGGTGATCCTGCGAGGTTCATTCTAGAGGAAGGAGTGGCAGTCACCTCCCCACCCTGCTGGAATCGAATGCCCGAAGCCCAGTAGGCCAGCATCCACCTGCTGTGTGCACTGACACCCAGCACAGCATTTACTGCTCTGTTCTGCCATCCTTGCTTCAGTTCCTTGCAGTTCTAGCAGTTGTAGCCCCCTGAGGGTGGGGACTGCTCTGGATTTAATGCTGTGTCCCTGGAACTTAGCGAAACCCCTGTCACTCAGTTCAAGTGAGTTTCAGATCTCTGGAGAGACAAAAGGACTCTCCAATCTGTACCAGGTTTATGAAATGTCCCCACTTTTAGTAATGTTTACCTGTAAAAATATTGTGTTCCAGGGCCTCTCTGTTTCAAGACAATAGCAGTGCTTCCTGTTAACTAGGGACCGTGCAGCAGCAGGAAGTTACTTCACCTGGGCAGACGTGCCAGTGCCTGGACACAGTCCTTGGCTAAACCAAGAGTTTACCTAGAGCTTTAGTGGGCAGTTCACCTACACCCCTGTGATAGGCACTCTCTACAACAGCTCCTGAGGTCTCCTGCTATTCAGGCTCCAGTGTAACCTGCTCCCCTTGACTGTGGGCTGGACTTAGCACTCATTTCTAATGAACAGAATGCAATGACAGTGATGGGCATGACTTTTGAGGCTGGGTTGCACAGAGAACACCATCTTTGGTGATGCTTGTCCTCTCTTGCCCTGCTGCTTGCTTGCTCTGAGGAAACCAGCTGCCACGCTGTGAGCTACCCCATGGAAGGCCCATGTGGCAAGGAACTGAGGGTGGTTTCCGACCAACAACCAGCAGAAAACGGAGCTCCTCAGCCCATCAGCCTGTGAGGAGCTGAATCCTGCCCACAACCCCCTGAGTGAGCCTGGAAATGGATCCTCCCCTAGCTGAACCTTTAGAGGCTTACAGTCCCAGACAAAACCTTGCTGAGAGACCCTGAGCAGAATCACCCAGAAAAGCTGTGCCTGGGTTCCTGACCCCCCAGAAACTGATACCACAGTGTGTGTTGCTTGAAGCCACTAAATTTTGGGGTAACTTTTTATGCAGCCATAGAAAGCTAATGCAACCCAGCTGCCTGCTTAGCTTTAGCCACTGGTTCTTTTAAACCAAGAGCCTTGTCTGTCCCCTAGAGCATGCTTGGTTGCAGAAGTGACAGCATAAATATGCCTGGAGTTAATGTCCCAGGAGCAACACTCAACCAGTGAGGGATGGGAGTGGGTAGATAAATATTCCACCTCCCTAAGGCTAAGAGGCACAATTCTGAGATGGGCTCGTGTTTGGCACAGGCCCCCGGGAGGGCCCAGTAGAATTGAGCCATGGTTGCCCACATAGGTCACCATTTGTTAAAGAAAGAAAACGACCATATTGCCAGGATACTCTAACATAAGGGTAGATTGAAAAATACTTTCTAGAATGAACTGATGGGGATGGTGAGGGGGAGCTCTTGAAATCCACTGCCCCTTTGGAAAGAGGCACTGAGTATAGCACTAGCCCAGCCCAGCAGTTCTCAAGTGGGGATGATTTTGACTGGAGCAGATGACCCGGATGAGTCAGGACGGAGCAGGGGACCAGGGGAACAGATGTGAACTACTGATTAGAACTGGTGGAAAAGGTTGTTTACTGAAACTGCAAGGAAGTTAAACTTTAAAACGGAGAATTAAAGAATAAGAGAGCTGAACATACTGACATACTGATTCTTTGAAGAGAAACTTGGAGTTCACTATATCTAACAAAATGTAAAGAACAAAGTTTTTATTTAAAGGGAAAGGGAGGAAGCAATTTTCTTTGAGGGAGGTAGTGAAGCCCAGTGGTTAATGGCTTGTTTTGTTTTGTTTTTGTTTTTGTTTTTGAGACAGAGTCTTGCTCTGTCACCAGGCTGGAGTGCAATGGCCAGATCTCAGCTCACTGCAAACTCCGCCTCCTGGGTTCAAATGATTCTTCTGCCTCAGCCTCTTGAGTAGCTGGGACTATAGGCGCATGCCACCAAGCCCAGCTAATTTTTGTATTTTTTAGTAGAGACAGGGTTTCGCCATGTTGGCCAGGATGGTCTTGATCTGATCTCGTAATCTTCTCGCCTTGGCCTCCCAAAGTGCTGGGATTACAGGTGTGAGCCACCGCGCCCAGCCAATGGCTTAGTTTTAAAGTAAAAATTGACCTGTGCTGGACTCCAGAGTCTGTATTTATTGCTCTGTGACCTTAGCGAATTATGTGACCTCTTTGGGTATGTTTTCCCATTTGTCACATAGGTAGAGTAACAGTGACTGCCTCACTGAATTGTGAGAATTAAATGAGCAGAGCATAGATGTGTGAAAGGAAAATCTCTTGGGCTGCTTCAAGCTGGGAACCGCTCCGGGCAAATCTGCCTCCCATTCTACTCAAAGTCACCCCTCTGCTCATGGGCATAGATGCATATCTGATTGCCTCTGTTGAAAAGGCTAATCCGAAACTCAAAAGAATGCAATCATTAGTCTCTCACCTATCTGTGACCTGGAGGCCCCCTCCATTTGCTTCAAGTCTTCCTGCCTTTGCTTCAAGTTGTCCCGCCTTTCCGGACTGAACCATTGTACTTCTTACAAGATTCATGTCTCATGAGTCCCTAGAATGTAGAAAACTAACCTACACCCCAACCACGTCGTCAGGACTTCCTGAGGTTGTGCCACAGCGTGCGTTCTCAATCTTGGCAAAATGAACTTTCTAAATTAACTGAGACAGACCCATCTCAAATTTTCGGGATTCACACAAGGCATTCAGTGCAAAGCACAGCATCCAGTAAGAGTTTAATAATGGAAGCAATGTAGAGCAAAAGCAGGGGAGAACAGGGACCTAGAATCCAAGGACCGCAGGTAACGGCTGCAAGAAAAGGGAGTGTTCCATTCTCAAAAGTATTTAGTATAAGGGCAGAATCCTCTCTGAAATCCTGCTTGGAAATCATCACACAATCTTCCTTACCACCCAGAATTTCGCTGTCTACATTCCTGCTGGTTTTGATTTTCATTCTTCAATATTTATTTTCTGAACGTAAATAAGCAATCCACGGCCAGGGTCTGCGTTCACACAAATGAAAGCATTCTCACAGCCGAGCTTGCTCCCAGCCGCCTCTCCCCAGGCTCCTTAAGAGGCGCTCCGGGTTACTGCAGGAAGACAGCCTGCACAAACAGAGCGGCCCAAGACAAATAAATGCTGGCCCTGTTTGGTCTCATATTCAAGGCATGAGGCCTCAGAAGAAGAATGAGTCTTCACAGTCTGGGAGGTCTCCTGGATGCATCTGCTGGTAGCTGGCCCCTGAGAGAGAGAGAGAGGGAAAGAAGGAGGGGGAGGAGATGAAGGAGGAGGAGGAGGGGAAAGGGAGGGAAGGATGGAAGAAGAATGTATAAGCAAGGAGTCACAGTCTTTCATAACCGACTCTTGGAAGTGAATTCTATCCACTCCAGTGTATCCCGCAGAAGCAAGTCACCAGGTCCAGCCCCGACTCAAGGGGAGGGAATTCCATCCGGGCATCAATAGCAGAGCCCGCTTCAGAAGCAGCCTGCCACAAGGACCTCCACATGCTTTGTGCCCACACCGCGCAGGTCCTGATGGAGTGGACCTACCGACGGAGTGGACCTCCGCCTAAGGTGGGGTAAACAGGCAAGTCCCTTGAGGTTAGGGACCTGTGCCTGGGAGCTTGTGGAGTAATCTATATTTTCAGAAGATTTAAACTGGAGAAAAGGAATAGTTCTGGCCAGCGGGCCCTGGAAATAAGACCTGGGAATGTGAAGTCTCCATAATTTATGTACTTGGCCCATACTGTATTTAGTTTCTATTGCTGCAGTAACAAATTAACACAAAATTTAGTGGCTTAAAACGGCACAATGTTACTCTGTTACAGTTCTGGAGGCCAGAAATCCTAAGTCAGTTTCAGTTGGCTAAAGTAATTGGAAAGGCTGGTTCCTTCTGATGTTCTGGAGAAGAATCCATTTTCTTGCCTTTTCCAGCCTCTGTGAGGCTCCATCCTCCATCTTCCAAGCACATCCCTCCAACCTCTGCATCTATTGTCACATCACCTTCTGACTCCGATGCCTCCCTCATCTTTCTTATAAGGACCCCTGTGTTTACATTGAGTCCACCTGGATAATCCAGTATAATTTCCCATCTTAAGATCTTTCATTTAGGCCGGGCGTGGTGGCTCACCCCTGTAACCCTAGCACTTTGGGAGGCCGAGGCAGGCAGATCACCTGAGGTCAGAAGTTCGAGACCAGCCTGGCCAACATGGTGAAACCCAGTCTCTACTAAAAATACAAAAATTAGCTGGGCGTGGTGGTGGCACCTGTAATCCCAGCTACTCGGGAGGCTGAGGCAGGAGAATCGCTTGAACCCAGGAGGTGGAGGTTGCGGTGAGCCAAGATTGTGCTACTGCGCTCCAGCCAGGGTGACAGAGTGAGATACCACCTCAAAATTAAAAAAAAAGTCCTTCATTTAGTAGCATCTGCAAAGTCCTTTGGCCATATAAGGTAACATTGACAAGCTCTGGGGATTGGGACGTGGATATCTTTTGGAAGCTGTTATTTAGCCCACCATGGTTATATAAATGGTCACAGCAATTTAATGGGTCTTATTGTCATCCTCCAATGCTATGATTGTTGCATTCTCCTCCAGAAACTCCTCCTCCCCAAAGTGCAATGCCATGATTGTTAACATTCTCTTCCAAAAACCCAAGCACAGTCAGATTGAGGATTGGACTATTCACTACTTAATGAGTAGTCTAATCCTAAAATGAATAGCCCAGTCCTACAATCTGACTATGCTGTTGCTTTCCTGATTGCACCCAGATCTGTCCTGCCTTTCCCCTGCAAATTAATTTCCAATCCAAGGCTCTCTTGCCAACCAGCTCACAGCTGTGTTGGGTCAGTGTGCTGGTGAGAGATTGGAGGGCAGTGGAAGAAGCCAGGGTACACCCTCTGCCCCAAGTCAGGCAGCATCTCTTAGTGGCTGTGCTCTCCCTTATGGTTCCAGCTCTTGTCAGACAGACTCCTTCCATGGACCCAGATCTTACTGGGCAGCATCACAGAAGATCCAGCTCCCCCAGGGGAGCCCCAGTTCTTAAGGCTCTGGCCCAATGGGTGGTTATTACTCTTGGGTGATAAGCCCAAGGTGGTTTCACCATCCCCTCATTAGCTTTCAGCTTTCCCAACACCTTTGTAACTAATTCCTCTTAATGAAATTCTTTCAACTGGTCTTGGGCTCTATAGGTTCTGACTGAACCGCAACTGAAATACCGGCTTTCAAAGGTTTTTATAACATTATATCAAACTGTTTGTTCAACTTCATCTCCCAGATTCCTTTATTCTAGCTAACCCAAACCACATTATTATTATTATTATTTTAAAATACACTTTTCTGCTTCAGGAGAGGTATGCTCAAGCCACTCCTTCCATGTGAAATGCCCCTCCCTCATTCTTGGCTTTGCTTGTCAAAATATTTTGGGGTTTTGGAGGATCACTTCAAAATCATCCTCTTCCTACAATGCCCTCTTGATTACCATGTCTGGAATTATTTCCTTTTGCAGACACAGTGCTGTATGGTAATGAGCTGTTGGAATGTATGCAAAGCCTCATCACACAACTGCCTTGCATTGGAGAGATTTGTTTAGGTCACAAACTGCCACAGTTTGCGTCTGTGCTGTGTATTCTATGGGTGCTCAATAGATAGACCATTTAATCAAATAAATGTTGGAATTCCAATCAGAGGCATGACTCTTACTGTCATTCTCTGTTAGACAAAAGAAGGTAATCAGTTTTAATTTTATCCTTACTAATTATGTTTACTCAAGGCTAGAAAAAGAAATCTAATGTTTTAAAATTACAAACTGCTCTCCATTCTTTCCATTCTAGTTAATTGAAATTGAGTATTGATTTCCCAACCAAAAAATTCAAACCTGTGTTTCACAGTACATACCTAGCTTAAAAGCTCAATCAAATGTAAGATGTTTCTGTCATTATTGTCACTAGTGGAGAGGTTGGCATCAACTATTTTCTTTGTCCATCAGCAGTTACTCCAATAAATTCGCAGGCTGATGAAGTCAGGTGTGCATCAGCTTGTGTGATAAGCTGCAGAGCTGACCAAACAAGCGTGTGTTTGATGAATTTTTTCCATTTATTTGAGTGGGAAAAATGACTCATAGCAAAGAAACCTGACCTCATCACAGACGTAAGACTGTCTACATTGACTAGGCTACCTAAGCCTGCCCAGGATAGTGCTGACAGGGAACCCGATGACCCAGGTGAGTATCTTACCTATCAAGTGTCCAAGAGCAGGTCAAGCACGGGGTCCATTCTTCTCTTCACGCTTGGCTGCTCAGGTTCAATTCTAGGTACCCGCCCCCAACAGTGACAATGACCCACATGAATCAAGAGGCAAACAGGCTCAGGCTTATTCCCCTTCCTCCCCAGCCAGCGTCACTGGCCAGAGTCCCAAAGTCCTGGCCAATGCTGTCAACATGGCCTAACAGAAGGGCTACCACCTGCAAGGGGCTTCCTGGAGACATTTGAAACTCAGTGGTGCTGTTCTCAACAGCCTTATTCAAACAGAAGGCAGCAGCTCTGACCTGGAAAAGAGAGGCAGCTTCTAAGAACGGGCTCTCTACAACCTTCCTGAAGACCAGCACTTTCGGAGGAGGTGACTGGTTGGTAGCCTACTCCAAACTTGCCCTCCTGATGAATACAACTTCCCGAGATGCAGAGCATTTGAATGGATAGGTGGACCTTCATTCAGCAGTGCTTTTGCTTGTGGGTCTGTTTTTGAGTAGCAGCCCCTCCAAGTCAGGAATTCATCTTTATGGTTGTTAGCAATTGTTTGGGGGTAAGATCTGGAGTGGGAAGGAGGGTCCGGGCACTGCAGCTTGCGCTTGACTTCCCTCTTTAGATGGCAGCATCCATGACCCTTTCCTGTCCTCTCTTCATGTGGCCACAGGATGGCAATGTTTAGGAATGTTACTGTTACCTCCTGGGGGCTGTGTAGATCCTAGATTAGAGCTCAGCAATGCACAGGAGCAACTGGAGATTAGGGTAGGACCAAGAGCTTTTAAATCGTGAACAAGAGAAGAAAAGGATGAGTCGTTTATTATGAGATTTTTAGAACTCCAAATAAAAATATTGAAAAGTGTCCACTGAAGGGTACTTAAGTAAATGCAGAACCTGGCTGAATCCTGTGTGAAGCCACACTGCTGGGGGTTCCTACTGTCCCTGATGATGCATCTCATGCCGAATTCTGACCATTACAAGTGATTTTTCTCCCCCTGTTGGGAAGCACTTCCACAATTTTGTCACATAATTAGTTTAGCATCTACCATGCTGTACTACCTTGATCTGAATCAGTAGGTTTCCCTAGATTGGAATTTCCCTGAGACAGGACCCATGCTTTCTGCATCTGTTTCTTCGATCCTGAAGATATATTATAAACAACCTGGGCTCAACGCAGTTTACATAAGTAACTCATGGGCTGAAATAGTATCAGAGTTTAGGGGCAAAAATTCCTCTAGACTAATTTGTCAAAGAATAAGCCCGAAAGGTAAGATTTGGCATGAATTTTGAAGAAGAATCAAAGGAGACGGGGCTGGGAAGGAATGGTGCAGATAGCCCCCTCTCCACTCACCTCACTGAGCCCTGAGCATGGGGAAGAGGACATTCTGAGTTTGGAGGAGCAGAGGCAAAGGGGTGTGGCAATTGGAAAGCCATGTTCAGGGCTGCTTGTGACATGCAGGGAAAAACATGGGGCTATGGTAAATACAACCGGAAGAGCAGATCCAGGCATTTAATTTAAGGAGTTTTAAAAATGATGTTAATGAGGCCTTTTTTGCTTGATTCTTTCCATTTTTCCCTCCGGTGATTGCCCAGATTTGAGACTGACACAATGAGGAAGGAGCTGTTTGCTTAAATAACCCAGGAAGCTGCTAGAGAGGAATGGGAAACGGTGATCCACAGACCTCAAGCTCTGGAGAGGCAGCAAAAGGCACCCTGACCTGCTCTGACTCACAAGGCGCCAGGCGGTTGCCCTGGGGGAGGATCCTGGGTAGTGGCCCCAGGAGGTGGCATTGGATGGTGGCTCCGGGTGGTTGCCTCAAGTGACAGATCCCAGATGGTGACACTCAGGGGGGTAGTACTGGATGGTGACCCTGGGTGGCTGCCCCTGCTTCTCTGTTCCTGTGACTCAAACAGAGGCTATTTTTAGCTCCACTACCCCCTCCCCACATCATGATCTCAGGGGGCCCAGAGGAGGCTGCATAGTTCTGTGACTTCAGAACTGGCAGGAAGAGGAACTGGAGCTTTCCTGCCAGCAGGAGTTGGCTAGATCAGACAGGGCCCCTGGAACCGTTGCTGATGAGTATGGATGAGTCAAAAAGCCAATGGCACCCTGGGAAGGTGTTGGGCCTGGCTTGTGCCTCTCACACACAAATTTTAAAAATTGGTTTGCAGCATAGACATCCCTTAGTGTAGTGCAAGTTCAGCAAATTATTAGGGAGCTAGATGCTTCTTTTATTCCAGTTAATCAGATTATATGAACTGATTAAGTAGGATTTGTTAATAACATTCACTTACAAGCAGTAGAGAACTTTATTAGTAAGTCATTAGGTTGGCAACTTTAAATACCTGGCATTCAAAAGCAATTCCAAATGCTTTTGTATTGCAAACTTCTGGACTCTAAGAAAATAGCTAACACCTGGTGTGTTGCATTCCTGGAACCGCTCTAAGACATTATAGGAAAAAAAAAAAAAAAAAAAGGACACGTCCCAAGCTTTCACAAAGTAAGCTATGGCTCTGCTCTGAAAGCTGTTCTTTAATTTTGTTCATGGTTTCCCCAACCTTCCTTCAGAAGAGCTGCAGCCTGGACGGGCTCTTGGTGAAGAGATGCATCATCGACAGACCAGGCTTCTCTGGGCAATAGTTGGATACAGGTGGTCTGTTCTTCCCATTTCAAAGACAGAAAAGCTGGAGCACATCATAATTTGTTTGCTTAATACGCCCCCTCACACAGAGAGGAAAGAAATTAAAGAAATGAGAGAGTAGTGATTGGAATCCGGAGGCCTCAACTCCCAGACTTCCCCATGACTTCGCTAACGTAATTAACTCATGGATGTCCACTGTCAGTGGTGGCAATTGGCTTTGGGTGTGGTGATTGAGCACAGTCTGTAAAGTTGAAAGGGTTTGGGGCTGGGTGCAGTGGTTTACACCAGTAATCCCAGCACTTTGGGAGGCTGAGGCGGGTGTATCACAAGGTCAGGAGTTCGAGACCAGCCTGACCAAGGCGATGAAACCCTGTCTCTACTAAAAATACAGAAATTAGCCAGGCATGGTGGCAGGTGCTGTAATCCCAGCTATTTGGGAGGCTGAGGCAAGAGAATCGCTTGAACCTGGGAGGTGGGGGTTGCAGTGAGCTGAGATCATGCCATTGCACTCCAGCCTGAGCAACAAGAATGAGACTCCATTTCAGACAAAAAGAAAGGGTTTGGAGTCCTGGGCTTTCCCTGTGTTAAACTTGGCCAAGCTAACTACTCTGTGTCTCAGTTTTCTCATCTAAACCTCTTTGTATTTTAGGATTGAATGAGTTATCACATGTAAAGTGTTGGGAGCAGGCCCTGCCACATGCGAGGAGCTCAGTAAATGGCAGCTATAGTGATACCTGTGTTTTCTGTCACAGCCGTGGTGGAGCAGAGCGGCCGTGGGGCACCTTTACTGACAGTGCCTGCCTTCTCTAACTTCAGGATGTAATGGTGGATGAAGAACACGGTTGCATAAAATAATACTTAGGAGGGCACATGTGGATTAGGGCACACATGGATTAGGGCACACAGCGTGGAAGCCAGGTGTCACATACACAAATGCATCAAAAAGCCAAGTAGGCAGCTCAAGCCGGGAAGTAGGGGATGTATCAAGTGGGGAGTCTGAGGCCTCGAGACCTGCAGGTCTGTCTACAGGAATCCCAATGCCTCAAGACGAGCAGGTCTGTCTGCAAGCATTCCAGTGCATTGTGAAACTTTCTGTGGGCTGTACCTATCACATCTGAGGGCTGAGTCATGCTCAGAAGCTGCTGCAATTACTGAGATTTGAAGTGAAAAGGCAAATAGGATGGGTAAAAAAAAAAAAAAAAAAAAAAGAATAACTGAGGAAGCCAGACTCTGGCCAAAATGAAAGGTGAAGAAATCTTGCCCTTTGGACCTGTGGTGCACTACCCAGGACCCAGAGGGCACACAGGTGTAGAGCCAGAGACTGGGGGTCTTGTCACCATATTAACTGCCCTCACCCAGGAGCACCCCTTCTTCTATTTCCCCTTCCTCCCTGCCTTTTTTCTCACCCTCCCTTCTTTTATGTCTCTTTATCTTTTCCCCACATTTATCTTCTCTTTCTTTGTCACCCTAGGCCTGGTGTGGTGCCCAGTGGTACCTAGGGACAGTGCAAAGTTTCATCGGTGACATTCAGCATTGGTCCAATAATCTTACACCAAATCATGCCTTCCACATCCCTCACAATACTCACATCCAAAAGTGTTAATTCTGGCAAGAGTTAGCACAGCAAGAAGACCCTAGTAGCAAAATACAAAACCTCAAGGAAGAATTGAAAAATGGATAGGCTGGGAGGGGTGGCTCGTGCCTGTAATCTCAGCACTTTGGGAGGCCGAAGCAGGCGGATCACCTGAGGTCAGGAGTTCAAGACCAGCCTGGCCAACATGGTGAAACCCTGTCTTTAGAAAAAAAAAAAGAAAGAAAAAGAAAAAGGGATAAAACCAGAGTGCCAACAAAGCTAAATTTCTGGCTTATCCAAGCACGGACCAGAAACTAATTACTCTGAAACAAAAACTCATTTTCTATGTTATAAACAATACACAAAAGAAATAATTACTTGTCCTTAGCTATTAATCCATTATATTTGGCAAAGATAGCATCAAGCTTCTTTCTTTCCTTTAGCTAATCTGCTAAATTTCTCTCCGTAACCTCCAAGACATTATTTGGATGAAGTTACATTATCTATAAACATCACTAAGAACCACACCATGATCATCTGTCAGCAATATAGATCTTGACTAATTGGAGATCAAGAAGTTAAAGGAAACAAATGGGCATACCAACAGAGGAGAGAAGACAAACAGTCCTGCAAGAAGAAGACCTGTGGAGCACACGGCTCTGAGTGTTAGTGCGAGTGAGGCAGGGGAGAATGTGGGGACAGTACAGATAGATGGCTGGTCACTCTCAAGCATAATATTAGCAATATGGCTTGTGGGTGCCACATGATCAATAAGGCCAAGGGACATACATTTAGTATCAGAAAGACAAGAGTTTATATCTTGACCCTGTCACTGATGATCACTGTAATTGTGGATATGTTAATTTGCTTTCTTGGGCCTTTTGCTTCATTTGAAGAATGAGAGTGATAACATCACCAGGGTCATTGGTGCAGAAATTCACCTACATTCAAAGGTACACCTGTCAAGACAATGGTACAGAAATTCACCTACATTCAAATATAGGTGTACATTGGTTGGGGCAGATAAAATCACCCAATGTCATAAAGCTTCCTCCCAATCTGGTTTTCTACTGTTGTGAGGGGTTCCCTCTTTCTCTGTGTTCAGTTGCATTCTATTTGCATACTTTAGGAGAAAGCACTTAGCTTGGGACCTTTTCCTTGTACTTTTGCCCTCTCCTCAGCATATCGCCCTTTGAACTTTTGTGGTAATAGTTTTACTGTTGCGATTTCTCTTCCTTAAAAGTATTCCCTGCTTCCAGGTGTTTATGCAGGAGTTTCTTCCTTTCAAACTCCAATTAAATGACATTGTTTTTTTTACATGATATGATCCCAACAGGAATAAAAAGATAACAGCAACAGATTTTGGAAACTAGTAAGCGGATGGATGGATGAGTGTTGATCAGTTTGGCTGACCTGAGGGGACAGGATCCTAGGCCATCAGTTGGAAAAAAAAAAACATAGCCCAGCAATTTTACAGAGATACCCAAAGGCTTAGGAATCCACGACATGAGTATCTATGGAAATGGTTTTAAAGCTGAGACTAGAAACATGAGTATGGATTAAAAGTCTAGTCAAGGGGCAGTTAGATCTCTAGATAGCTTTACTTGCTCTGTGTAGACCAGGGGCTTCTCTTCACCTCTCCCAGCAGGAGATGTGTTATTTTCTGGACTGAGTACTAAGAGGAGGGGGTCTCTGTCCTGGGGAGCACTAGGCACAGTTAACAATAAGGATACCAAAGAAACAGGGGCATTGACTCCCAAGCCTCTTCCCATAATATTGACGGTTGGGCCTCTAACCTCTAGGCAAGAGACCAGATGGTTCTTCTCCGGGGAATTTGCCCAATTCAAGAGGAAAGACCTAAAGATACTAATGTTAGAGGTTCCCTAAGGGAATGGCCCAACCAGGTCACTTTACACTGAAGCCCACATCCAGTAAACCCATCTGTGTGTTGACAGCTTCCAAGCAGACTTTTAAGGTTTTGCTCTTAAACATGAGCAGACAGGGGTCACTAGGGCTTGAGGTGAGCCTCTAAAAATAAAGGTGGAAACCAAAGCAAGTAGCAAAAAACAAATTGGAGAAACAGAAACCACGTAAGAAAAAATACTTAACAACAGAATTAAATTCTCAGAGAAAGCATCCACGAAACACGAACAAGATAAAAAATATAAAAAATATCAAAGGAATAAAAGCGGGCTTTTAGAAGTTAAAAGCACTACAGCCGAAATGGAAAACCAACAAGAGGTTTTGGAAGATAAAATTATCTTATCTCAAAGTGGAACAAAAACAAAAACAGAAATGAGGGAAAAGAGAAAAGATAAGACTGGAAAAACAGAGGGAATGAAAATAATCACCCAATCAGAAGATTCCACAAAATGAAACATCCAGAACAATGGGGGAAAATAACACCACATTAAGGTGCCGCATCATGAGCTTTCAGACCACTTAAAGCCAAAAGAAGATCCTATAGGCTTCCAGGGAGGAAAACCAAACTGCTTACAAAGGAGTGGAAATCTGAAGGGCTTTGTGTTTCTCAACAGTTCAGAAATCTACACAGTAATGGATCGATGCCACCTAAAACTATGAGGCTATTGAAGTTAATCTCTAGATTAGTATGCACTCTCTTCTCAGTCAAATATTAATCGAGCGAGAGGGTAGCACAAAAACAGTTTCTGGGTTTCAAAATGTTTAATTCCCAAGCACTTTATTTTTAAAAAATCTCTTGGGAGAATTAAGAAAAAGGAAAACATGAGTTTTAGAAAACAGAAGGTCAAACATGAAAGGCCCCTTTAGGATGAGGGTGAGGCAGCTGTGCACCAGGCACAAGGAGCCAGCTCAGATTGGAACCATCAGCGTTTCCAGGAGAGAAGACTTCCAGGCAAAAATCACAGAATAGTTAATGCATCTGAATGTCGATTTAGACAGTTGAATGTCTTTAAATAATTCTTGACTAGGTGGAAAGGTTGAGATTGACTCAATGGCAAATGCATATTTGCCATTACAAAGCGAAATCGACAAAGAAAACAATCATTATTAACTCCAGGGAAAACAGCATTGTACAGAAAAGTAATCAGAGAATATTATTATAATAATGTAATCACTGGTTATTGATCTAACCAAGATTATACCACATACATATACACATGCACATGCAGATAGATGGATAGATAACTATATTGAGAGGATGTGTGTGTGTATTGATGATGGTAGAAATAAAGTTAAATTACTATCTTCTAAAGTGGAAAGTCAAAGTGTAATGATTTCATCTAAAAAATATTAAGAAGTGACAGGGTGCAAGGTGACTTACACCTGTAATCCCAGCATTTTGGAAGGCTGAGGCAGGAGGATTGCTTGAGCCCAGGAATTCAAGACTAGCCTGGGCAAGTTGGTGAGACTCCGTTTCTACAAAAAAAAAAAAAAAAAAGAATAAACAAATAAATAAAAGAAATTAGTCAGGTGTGGTGGTGCATGCCTATTGTCCCAGTTAATTGGAAGTCTAAGGTGGGAGGATCACTTGAGCCTGGTAAGTTGAGGCTGCAGTGAGCTGAGATAGTGCCACTGCCTTCCAGCCCAGGCAACAGAGGGAGACTCTGTCTCAAAAAAATAAATAAATAAATAAAAGAAAAGAAAAAAGAATAATTAAGAAGTACTCTCAACTGATTTAACAAAAATCCAGAAAAGAAGTGGGTAAGAACAAGTATATAAATAAACTATTCAGGATTATGGAGGTAAATGCCAAGATAATGGCTAAAAAGATATGAAAATGGTTGCCTCTGACGAGAAAATGAGAGAGAGTGAGTGGGATCACTGTTATTTTTCATAATAAACCTTGTAAAGCTATCTCACTCTTTATATGTATGCAGCCATAACACAGATAGAAAATAAAATACATGTGACTCATATCACCAACCATTTTATCTTTGACATGTTAATCTACAGATACTGGAAGTTTATTTATTGCTCACTGCAAGCAGTACATTGTTTTTGCACAGTGTGCGTGTGTCTTTGATAACTGTATTACTTTCCTCAGTGACACTTGTTTTTGGAAGCGTTGGAAATTTAATTTGAAATTGTGTTGTAGTACCTTCTCTTGAATCTCTTTGTTGGCATCAGTTTATTTTTTCTATCTGACGTTTCAGGAAATAACGCGTCTCTGGTCTGGCCTTACAGCTTTCCTTAATAAACAACTGCAACCTTTGACATGTTTCTGGGTCTACTGGAGGCATTTTCATTTCTTTTGTTTTGCCATCTATATTCATGTTAATGGTTGGTGGTGAAATGACTTCTAAGTAGAATCCAAGGATGAACTTGAAGACTGCTGATTTAAAACACGTGCATGTGTTCATAACACAAGATAAACGTCTAGGAGGTTGTCCTAAGAGTAATCAGAGATGAAGTTAAATATTTTCACTCAAAGATGTCCATCAAAGCCTTCTTTATGACTCAATAAATAAAGGATTATAATAGGTCCAAATGACAGAACTCTATGTAGCCACCAGGCAACATATTAAAGAAAATATCATATTAAAGCCACATATTATAAATATTTTCCATTGGTATGGAAATGGAAAATATTTATAATATGTTGCTAAGTAAAATAAATAGATCAGTAGACCAAAAGACTTTATAAATAAACATATAATTTTTGTAAAAAAAATTGATATAAATATAAAAGAGACATACGTTAGAACGCCTAAAGTATAGTCTTTCAAGATCTTAAGTAACCTTGAGTCTGTGGTGTTTCTGTTTTCCAGGCTTTCTCCATGAAGCATAAGTGGATTTCATAATTAGGAGAAAAGTGCTGTTTTCAAAACAAAAGCAAACAAAAAATACACCCTGACTTGTTTTTCTTGCCACTGAGAAGACTTGGGTTTGCTGAAATTAAGATTATTGAAGGAAAAAGGAGTAGAAATCTTTTTGGTTGATGCTAGCTGGGTTTGGTTCTGGGTTTGGAAGGCTTAACATATTTCAGGCCAGTTCTGTTATTTGATCTGGCCATTGTAAATAGATCAGAATCCTCTGGATTCTTCAGATTACCACCATTTTAAAGTAGTTTATGACAGTATGGCTACTCAAACCATTCAAAGGTATCAGATTTAGTAGATTTGCTATTTGACTTAAATCAAAGGCTCTATAATTGGTGAGCAAGTTCACCTGCCCGTTTCTGGGCAATTAGAAGATTAGGCTCCCTATATGTTTTTTCCCCTACGTGCTTAGACAAAAAGCTTTTTGTCACTGTATAAATCTTTCATGCTACACTTGCAGCAGTAGTGACAAGGAATACTGAAATTTAGTGAAATGCTCACAACAGGCCATAGAGAGGAGGGTGTGGAAATGGTGTCTGTAACAGCAGTTGGCACGGTGCCAGGGAAACACAGCTTGAGATGACAATCGGCACTTGCAGAACTGCTTTTGAGGTGCCCATGCCCTGGACTGGCTGGAGAACGTGCCAGGGTATGGCAGGGAGGCAGGAGGCCTGGACAGTTCACCACATCATTTACTGCGATCCTGCATTTGAAAGAAGTAACTGTGAAGGGGAAGATGGCAGTTGAACTATAGGGCTAAGACATCTGAGCCCTTAAAACAAAATTTCCCATGAAACATGGGACTCTGTTTGTCCATGCTGTGCTAAGCTTCCCTACAGACATATATGGAGTGTCTTTAAATCAGTGGAGAACAGGCTAGGCGTGTGGCTCACATCGGTAATCCCAGCACTTTGGGAGGCCAAGGCGGGTGGAGTTCGAGACCAGCCTGGTCACCACGGCAAGACCCCAGCTCTACTAAAAATACAAAAAATTAGCTAGGCATGGTGACCCCATCTCTACTAAAAATACAAAACATTAACCAGGTGTGGGGGTGCCAGCTGTAGTCCCAGCTACTCAGGAGGCTGAGGTGGGAGGATGGCTTGAGCCTGGGAGGTGGAGGTTGCAGTGAGCCGAGGTCATGCCACTGCACTCCAG
>CAUYLG010037918.1:0-56545 GCA_963573385.1 Cacajao melanocephalus
ACAATCCTAAGCAAAAAGAACAAAGCTGGAGGCATCATGCTACCTGACTTCAAACTATACTACAAGGCTACAGTAACCCAAACAGCATGGTACTGGTACCAAAACAGACATATAGACCAATGGAACAGAACAGAGACCTCAGAAATAACACCACACATCTACAACCATCTGATCTTCGACAAACCTGACAAAAAGCAATGAGGAAAGGATCTCTTATTCAATAAATAGTGCTCGGAAAACTGGCTAGTCACATGCAGAAAACTGAAACTGGACCCCTTACTTATACAATTATTAACTCAAGATGGATTAAAAACTTAAATGTAAAACCCAAAATTATAAAACCCCTAAAAGAAAACCTAGGCAGTACCATTGAGGACATAGGCATGAGCAATGACCTCATAATGAAAATTCCAAAAGCAATTGCAACAAAAGTTGTAATTGACAGATGGGATCTAATTAAGCTAAAGAGCTTCTGCATAGCAAAAGAAACTATTATTGGGATGAAAAGGCAACCTATAGAATGGGAAAAAATTTTTGCAATCTACCCATCTAACAAAGGTCTAATATCCAGAATATACAAGGAACTTAAACAAATTTATAAGAAAAATCAACCCCATCAAACAGTGGACAAAGGATATGGACAGACCCTTCTCAAGACATTTATGTGGCCAACAAACATATGAAAAAAAGCTCAACATCACTGATTGATATGGTTTGGCTGTGTCCCCACCCAAATCTCAACTTGAATTGTATCTCCCAGAATTCCCATGTGTTGTGGGAGAGACCCAGAAGGAGGTAATTGAATCATGGTGGCTAGTCTCTCCCACTCTCTTCTAGTGATAGTGAATAAGTCTCACAAGAGCTGATGGGTTTATCAGGGGTTTTCGCTTTTGCTTCTTCCTCATTTTCTCTTGCTGCCACCATGTAGGAAGTGCCTTTTGCCTCCTTCCATGATTCTGAGGCCTCCCCAGCCATGTGGAACTACAAGTCCAATTAAACCTCTTTTTGTTCTCGGTTTTGGGTATGTCTTTATCAGCAGTGTGAAAATGAACTAATATACTGATCATTAGAAAAATGCAAATCAAAACTACAATGAGATACCATCTCATGCCAATCAGAATGGTGATTATTAAAAAGTCAAGAAACAATAGATGTTGGTGAGGCTGTGGAGAAATAGGAAAGTTTTTATGCTGTTGATGGGAATGTAAATTAGTTCAATCACTGTGGAAGACAGTATGGCAGTTACTCAAGGGTCTGGAACCAGAAATATATGACCTAGCAATCCCATTACTGAGTATATACCCAAAGGACCATAAATTATTATACTATAAAGACACATGCACATGTATGTTTACTGCAGCACTATTTACAATAGTGAAGTCATGGAACCAACCCCTATGCCCATCAATGATAGACTGGATAAAGAAAACATGGCACATATACACCATGGAATACTACACAGCCATAAAAAAGAATGAGATCATGTCCTTTGCAGGGACATGGATGAAGCTGGAAACCATCATCCTCAGCAAACTAACACAGGAACAGAAAACCAAACACCACATGTTCTCACTCATAAGTGGGAGTTGAACAACGAGAACACATGGACACAGGGTGGGGAACTCACACCAGGGCCTGTTGGGGGTTGAGGGGCGGCAGGGGAGGGAACTTAGAGGATGGGTCACTAGGTGCAGCAAACCACTATGGCACATGTATACCTGTGTAACAAACCCGCACGTTCTGCACATGTAGCTTGGAACTTAAAGTAAAATTAAAAAAAAGAAAATTTCAAGTTGAACCTAAAATTTATGTGGAAATGCAAAATGCTAGGACTAGTCAAGGCAATCTGGCCAGCACTTACACTTATATATAGAAAGAAGAGAAAATAGATGAAGGACTTAGACTACTGGATACCAATTCCTATTAAAAACCATAGTAATTAAGGCAGTATAATACTGACACGTGGATGGACAAAGACCGTAAAAAAAGAAGATCCAGAAATAGACCCACAAATTTACAGTCACTTGATTTGTAAGACCACACACTGCAATGTGGTGGTGAAATTATTTTTGTTTCAATAAATGCTGCCAAGTCAACTGGCTATTTATATGAAAAAAGATGACAGGTGGATGGTAGACCTAATTGTGAAAGCAAAAGCAAGCAAAAAACAAAACAGAAACAAAACCAGAAACCAAAATCCCTTCTAGAAGAAAATGTAGGAGAGTGGCTTTATGATTTTGAGGCAGGCAAAATTATTTTAAATGAGATCCAAAAAGCTCTAACCATAATGAAAAAAGAAACCGGTAAATAGGACTACATTAAAATTAAGGGCTTCTGTTCTTCAACAGATACTATTAAGGGAGTTAAAAGGCAGTTCATGGAATGAAGAAAGACATTTGCAAATATATTTGACAAAGGACTCATTTCCATAACATATAAAGACTCTTACAAATCAATAACAAAAAAGCAGGCAACTTAATAGAAAAAATTGGGCAAAGGATTTTAGCATTCACCTCCCAAAAGAGGATGTCTGAATTGCCAAAAATAAAGGAAAATGTCCAGCCTCATTAGAAATCAGGGAACCGTGAATTAAAACCAAAGTGATATACAACTATGCCCACACCTGAATGGCTAAATTGAAAATGACAGATGATCTCTAATGTTGAGAAAAATGTGACACAACCAAAACAATCATATATTGCTGGTAGTAGTGTAAATTGGTGCAACTATTTTGGAAAAGTGTTTAGCAGTATCCACAAATGTTGAGAACATATTCCTATAGATATAACCGTCTGCAATGCCTATGTAGGTTCACCAAAATACATACGCATAAATACCAGTACATTTACATAGCACAAAAATGTACAATGTCAATACCAGCACTATTCATATTAGTCCTAAAATGAAAACAACTCAGATATCTATAAACAGAAAAATGAATGAATATAAATCATGATATAGCCATGTAATGGCACATTGCAGCAATGAGATGCTTAGTGACTAGAAGAAGCACAATAAGGCCAGGTGCGGTGGCTCACGCCTGTAATCCCAGCACTTTGGGAAGGCGAGGTGGGTGGATCATGAGGTCAGGCGTTCAAGACCAGCCTGGCCAACATAGTGAAACCCCGTCTCTACTAAAAATAAAAAAATTGGCTGGGCACTGTGGCACCCGCCTGTAGTCCCAGCCACTCGGGAGGCTGAGGCAGGAGAATCACTTGAACGTGGGAGGTGGAGGTTGCAGTGAGCCGAGATGTGCCACTGCACTCCAGCTTGGGCAACAGAATGAGACTTCGTCTCAAAAAAAAATAAACACAATAAGAATTTCCTAGGGGGTACGGGTGATGTTCTGTTTCTTTCAGGTGCTGGGTTTGTGGGTGCATACATTCAGTGAAAGTTCATGGAGCTGTTTCTTTATGATTTGTGCACTTTTGTATTTAGTGTTTGCTATGGTTTGAATGTCTCCTCCAAAACTCATGTTGAAGCTTAATCTCCAGTGTGGCAGTATTGAGAGATAGGCCCTTTAAGAGGTGATTAAATCATGAGGTCTCTGTTCTCAGGAATGGATTAATGGGTTAATGAATTAATGGGTTATCATGGGAGGAGAACTGGTGGCTTTAAAAGAAAAGGAGGAGAGAACTGAGCCGGCATGTTAGCACACTCAGCCCCCTCACCATCTGACGCCCGGTGCCACCTTGGGATGTCACAGAGAGTCCCCACCAGCAAGAAGGTGCTTATCAGAGGCACTCCCTCCACTTTGGACTTTCCAGCCTCTATAACTGTAAGAAATAAATTTCTTTTCTTTATGAATTACCCACTGTCAGGTATTCTGTTATCAGCAACAGAAAATGGTCTAAGACAGTGTTATACTTGAATAAAAATTTTACTTTAAAAAAGAAAATGAAAATAACGACTGCAGAGTAGAGCCAGCTAGTGGAGTGGGCATTCTGGATGTGGAGAGGGAGTTAGGTCGCTCTTGCAAGAGTTCTGGCACAAGACCAAGCTGATGGCAGCAGAGAAATAGCAAATTAGGTTCAAGACGGAGTGAGGAAGGAAAGCCAAGAGGACTTGAGAATGGGTTGGTTAAGGCAGGATACAGAAGACGGAGGTGTCCACGTGGACTTTCAGGTTTCTACCTTGTATAACCAGGTAGAAGGTGTCTCCCTCTCCAGAGAAGGGGAGCACTGGAGGCTATTGGGCAGAGAGGAGGTGAAGAACATATACTTGGAGTTGAGGTTCTAGAGAGATGCAAATAGAATTGTGGTGTGGACAGTTGGGTATGTGGGTCAGAAGTTCAGAGGAAAGGCTACAGTTGAAGACATAGGCTGTTAATAAACAGACCTCTAAAAATGGAATTTGAACTGACTCTTTTAGATAAAGATACCAAGTATTCATATGCTCGGCACTACTGGGCTGGATGCTTTATCTATAGGATCTTTACCTATGGAGTTGAAGGTGGTAAGTAGATTGCAGGTGCACTGAGCTTTAGGAAGGGGTGGGACTGAAGACAATGGGGCTCTTCAGATTCAGATCTTCTGACTTAAAGTTCTGGGTGTTATTGCTGAATCACACTGCTCCTATCAATGGACTCCCTGGCCTGTAGCGTTATAGATCCTGGATGAGTAAACAAGAGTCCTGTAGCATTTCCACTAGGAGACATCTTCAAACAAAGACTGTATGTATCCATCTGTCAGCCTGAGAAGGAGCTCAGAGGCTTAACCTCCATGATTGCCTCAGATAAACTTTAGTAGATGCAATCTCAGGATTCAAACCTATGTATTTTGGATATTAATCTCTTGTCAGATATACATGACACAAATATTTTCTCCCAATCTGTAGGCTGCCTTTTTATTTTGTCTGTTGCTTATTTTGTTGTGCAAAAGCATTTTAGTTTGTAGTCCCACTTCTTCTATTATTATATTTTTGCTTTGTTGTCTGTGCTTTGATGTACATGTTAGTCTGTTTTTCATTGCTATAAAGGAATATCTGAGGCTGTGTGGTTTATAAAGAAAGTATGTGTATTTGACTCAGGGATCTGCTGGCTGCATTAGAAGTATGGCACCAGTGTCTGCTTCTGGTGAGTCCTCAGGAAGCTTTTACTCACGGCAGATGGCAAGGAAGGGTGGGTTGGCATGTCACATAGTGAGAGAGCAAGAGAGATGCCAAGGTCTTTCAAACAACCAGCTCCCAGGGGGAACTCTTCTACAATTTTTACAGTTTCAGTCCTTATGTTAAAGTATTTAATTCATTTTGAGTTTATTTTTGTGTAAGATTAGGGTCCAGTTTTATTCTTCTGCATGTGAATATTTAATTTTCCTAATATTTAATTTTCCTATTGAAGAGACTATCCTTTCTCCACCGTGTCTTCTTGATACCCTTGTTGAAAATTAGTTGACTGTTCATGCTTGAGTTTACTTCTGAGCTCTATATTCTGTTTTATGTGTCTATTTTTATGCCAGAACCATCCTGTTTTGATTACTTGAAGTTATAATTTGAAATCAGGAAGTGTGATGCCACTTTTTCTTTCTCAAGATTGCTTTGGCTATTTGGGGTTTTTTTGTGGTTACATATAAATTTTAGAGTTGCTTTTTCTATTTCTGTGAAAAATGCCATTGGAATTTTGATAAAGAATGCAGTGGGTCTCTATGTTGCTTGAGTGTTAAGGACATTTTAACAATATTCATTCTTTCAATTTATGAACCCGGACTATCTTTCCATTTATCTGTGTCTTCTTCAATTTCTTTCCTCGATGTTGTATTGTTTCCAGTGTACAGATCTTTCCCCTCCTTGATTACATTTATTTCTAAGTGTTTTATTCTCTTTGATGCTGTCATAAATGGTATTGTTTTCTTGATTTGTTTTTTAGATAGATCTTGATTGGTGTAAATAAATGCGACTGATTTTTTGGGTTGATTTTATATCCTGCAACTTTACTGAATTTGTTAATTAGTTCTAAAGTCCTTTTGTGTATGTGTAGAGTCTTTCAGGTTTTCCACATATAGGATTATGTCCTCTGCAAACAGGGATAATTTTACTTCTTTCTTTTTGATTTGGATGCCTTTTATTTCTTTTTCTTGTCTGATTGCTCTTGCTAGTACTTTCAAGTACTATGTTGAATAGAAGTGGTGAGGGTGAGCATTCTTGATTCACTGTCTATGACCAGCTTCCTCTGGTGCATTTAAAACACAATGCCATTCCCAAGCAGATATGCACACCCAGCTGAACAGGATGGCACATTTGACAAAAGGTCAGGCAAATCAGTAGCCATAGGTTGGCATTGTAAAGAAGGAAACACTATCCATGTGTGGCACTAAATCACAGAAAGTCAGTGCTCTCACAATCTGATAGTGTATCTATAGTCACTTTTTGTGCATATATATAAGCCACAACTCTGTCACATCAATTTCCAAATCACTAGCAGCATCAAGGTCATGTTGAAGTTCAAATACTGGCTCATTGGAGTGTGAGTGCAAATCATCTGATTTTTTAGTCATAGACAAATAAAATATGTATTCTATTTGCTGTTACAAATCAGCAGGCTTAATGGATACGCTCCAATAATGATTTTTAACTCTAAGTCAGCAGGAGCTAAAGGAAAGGTGTTGGAACAGGGTTCAGGCATCCTACATTTGAATCTCGATTCTACCCAATGATTCCTGTGCTGCTGGTTCAGTTACTTCCTTTTGGCCCTCAGTTGCCTCATCTGTAAATATGAGGTTTTACTGTTTTGTCTCTAGGAGTCTTTCATCTGATACATTTCTTTGATTCCAAATTTAAGTGGCAAATTAGACTTCTAGTTCTGCTGGAAGTAATTGGCATTGTGGCCTGCCTCATTTCTTGTAAAAAGGTCAAGGCATGCTGCTCCCAATCCCTGTGTTCAATGTTCATTTGCTGACCTGAAATTTGAGTTGATCATGCAAAACCCTCCTGTGCCTAAGTGCATCTGGGGATAAAAATAACTTCCCATGTATTCTCTCCTGGGTGAGCAATTTCACATGCATTAGTACCCTTAGCTTCCACAGACTTCTCACCACAGTTCCTATTGTTCTAGTAAAAGGTATGCATTCACAGAATGCTAAAATGTTTTCATGAAAAGGAGACTAGGGTGGTATATCAAGCCTACTTGATGAAAAAATCTGCTAAAGTCATGATATTAAAGGGGGACTTCCCTGGATTTCAAGAAAGCGATGATTTGTTCATCTGTTATTTAATTCATTCAAAGAGATCAACTAATCATTTAGTAGGAAACTAATCTGTGTCAAACCCAGAGTTGAGTACTGGGGATACAGCTCTGAAAAGGGTTTCAATCTTAGTGAGCATAAAGTTCAGTGGGATAGGCAAGTAAAGAGACAATTACACACACGTATAATCAGATGACTGGTGACATTACTGCTTTAAAGCTATCCTCTCATTTTTTTGGAGGATGAGGATGAAAATGTTGATGAGGATGGTGGTACCAATATAGCCAAGTGCTATTCTAAGTGTTACACATATATTAACTCATTTTTCTTTTTTCCCCCCAATTTTTAAAGTCTGTTAAAATGCATATAACAAGATTTGCTATCTTAACCATTTTTAAGTGTGTAGTTCAATGGTGTTAAACACATTTATAGTATTGTGCAACCATCATCGCTATCCATCTCCACGAACTCTTTTCATCCTGTAAAATTGAAACTCTGAAAAAGTAGCCAGATGTGGTGATGTGTGCCTGTAGTCACAGCTACTCAGGAGGCTGAGGCAGGAGAATCACTTGAACTCCAGAGGGAGAGGTTGCAGTGAGCCAAGATTGTGCCACTGTACTCCAGCCTGGGAGACAAAGCAAGACTCTGTCTCAAGGGAAAAAAAAGCAACAACAAAAACAGAAACTCTGTAGCCATTAAATGGTAACTTCCGATTCCCCCACTATCCCAGCCCCTGGCAACCACCATTCTGTTTTCTGTCTCTATGATTTTTGTTACTCTGAGATTTTTGCATGCAAGTGGAATCACACAGTATTTTATTTTGTGACTGACTTATTTCACTTAGCATAATGTCCTCAATGTTCATCCATGTTGTACCATGTGACAGAATTTCCTTCCTTTTTAAGGCTGAATAATATTCCACTGTGTGTACAGACCACATTTTGCTCATCTGTTGGTGGACATTTGAGTTTCTTCCACATTTTAGCTATTATAAATAATGCTGCTATGAACACACCCATATGTACACATGTCTTTGAGACTGTGTTTTAAATTTTTCTAGGTATATACCTGGAGATAGAATTACTAGGTCATATGGTAATTCTATTTTTAATTTTTTGAAAGACCACCATACAGTTTTCCATAGAGGTTGTACCATTTCACATTCCTTCCCACTGGAACAGTGCATAAAGGTTCCAATTTTTCCACATTTTCATCAACACTTGTTTTCCATTTGCTTTGATAGTAGTCATCTTAATGACTGTGATAGCTCACTTAATTTTCCCAATAACCCTTTGAGATAGATACTATTTTAAATTCTCATGTTATAGATAAAGAATTTTAGGGCACAGAGAGGTCAAGTTACTTGTTCAAGCTCACATAGTCAGTGGTCAGGTCAGGAGCCTAACATGGGCAGTCTGCTCCTGATCACTCCCTCATATCTGATCCAGCTGTTCATTCGGGTGGCATTCACTATGGAACAGAGAATACAACACAAGCATTATGTCTTCTGCTCTGAGCTAGTTCACAATCCACAATGCGTAAGTATACCAGGATATGTGCAGACTGCTGTAGTCATAACAAAAGGAGAACCCACTCTGTACACACAGGTGGGAGGGTGTGTGCATATTCACATTTGTGCCTCCATGTGTACACGCTGGGAAATTGGGTGGTTTCCTTAATGGCCAGAAGCACACCCTCTCCCACTCTCCTGTTTAATTTTGGCCAAAGCTGTTGCCCAAGACTATTGTAGACAATCTATAGGCATTCAATTATCACATAAACCATTTTGTCATTGTCGTATCAGTATCATCTATGGTATTATCTAAACAATACTCATTTTAAAAATCAACTATAGGTGGGTGTGTAAATTAGTTCAACCATTATGGAAGACAGTGTGGCAATTCCTCAAGGACCCAGAAATAGAAATTCCATTTGACCCAGCAATCCCATTACTGGGTATATACCCAAAGGATTATAGATTGTTCTATTATAAAGACATGTGCACACGTATGTTTGTTGTGGCACTGTTTACAATAGTAAAGACCTGGAACCAACCCAAATGCCCATCAATGATAGACTAGACAAAGAAAATGTGGCACATATACACTACGGAATACAATGCAGCCATGAAAAACGACGAGTTCAATGGTTTAAACACATTTATAGTATTGTGCAACCATCATCGCTATCCATCTCCACGAAATCTTTTCATACTGTAATAGTGAAACTCTGAAAAAGTTTTTGTCATTTGTAGGGACATGGATGAATCTGGAAACCATCATTCTTAGCAAACTGGCACAAGAACAGAAAACCAAACACCGCATGTTTTCACTCATAGGTGGGTGATGAACAATGAAACACATGGGCACAGGGAGGGGAACATCTCACACTGGTGTAGATTAGGAGGTGGGGGGCCAGGGGAGGGGAGGGACAGCGGGGGGAGAGGGGGTTGGGGAGGGATAACACTGGGAGAAATGCCTGATGTAGGTGACAGGGGAATGGAGACAGCAAACCACCATGGCATATGTGTACCTACGCCACAATCCTGCAGATGAGCACATGTACCCCAGAGCTTAAAGTATAATTTTTAAAAAATCAACTATAATTTTGTTTTTTACTCAAATTTATCCTACCACGGGTCTGAGATGTTAGTGATCTTTGTTCCTGATGCACATTAAAATAAGCGCATAACACTTCAAATGAAAACCATCTATGCTCCATAGAAGATCCTCCTGGGATGGCTGTGGAGGAACTGCCTGCTGCACTTTGGTCTTACTGTATAAAACCTCTGTTGTATTACAAGTGATACATCATCTCCTGGACTTTTAATTTTTCTAGGAGGAAGGGCTGGGACCACTGAGAATATGAGTGCTGAAACTGTAACATGCCATTTTAATTTCTGATCAGCATTCTATCTTGAAGAAAGGATGCCCGCGATGGAGCTGTCTGGTATGGGAGGTGGGAGGGGTTTCAGCAGGAGTGTTTCTTGGTTGCTCAACTCACTGTCTTGCAACCCTTTGCAGCCAAAAGCAGCCTCTCCACCATCTGCCCCATGGCTCAGCTTGAAACTGGTCTTTCAAGGCTTTGTCCTGCCCTTTTATGAGCAGGTCGGAGACCGATGTGTCATTGTCAGGGAGTATTTGTTAAGCATCCTCATGATGTTTTGAAAGGTATGCTTTGATGCCAGGTTGCCAGACATGTACTCAGCATGGACAACGATAAAAACAGAGGTGTCAAAGTGCAAAAGGATCTGAGTGACTTAAGAGGAAGCTTGACAGCTTCGTGGGGAAAAACCCTGTTTCTCAGGTTAGGTTAAGTGTCACGTGGCCAGAGGAAAACGTCTGCATTTAAATGGCCATTCTTAAGAGTGTAACTCTTTGCCAATGGCAGAAATGACCCTGTGATTCTCATAGCCTTTAGCCTTGCTTCACCCCCTTTTTTTGGACCTTATCTCCCTCCCCCATCTTCCATCTCCCCTATTTCTTCTCCTTATCGCCTTTTTTCTCTTCCCTCCTCCATTGCCATCCCTATTGCCAGAGTTCAGCATCTGCCCACCTGTCTCCACATCTTGGGAGCCCCCAGATCAAGAGGCAAGATCTACACTGCTCCCTGGGGTAGATTGAGATGTGCCTTTGGTGTCCCAGGATGGAATTGACCACACCTGAGAAAGTCAGACTTAGAAGAAAGTCCAAGTTGCTACCTCTGGTTTAGAAGACCCCACGTGATCTGGCGGCTGCCTGATCGGATTCGTTTCATACCCTTTCTTGCTCACCATGATCCAGCTCTAGGTTTTCTTTCTGTTCTTCCACCATGTCCAGTTCATGCCCACTCCAGGGCCTTTGCAGCGTTGCTTTTACATAGGGTGTTTTCTCCCCCGAGTCTTCACCTGGCTGCTTCGTTTGTATCACCTGATAACAAAACTGCCATGCACTGCCTGGGTTTCTCTTGCGGTCTCCTCCTGGAAACCACTGGTCCCATGATGGAATACTCCCAGAGGCAGTGAGCTCATTCATCCTATGGAAGAGCTTTTGTGCCTCTGGGCAGCCTCTTGGTTGGAATGCTCTGAAATTGCAGACTCTGTCTAGGGAGGGATTGTGTGGGGTTATGAGCTAGGAGTGTAGAGCCAGACTGCCTAGGTTTGAATCCCTGTTCTTCCATGAGCTGTGTGACCTTGGGCAAGTGAATGAACCTCTCAGAGCCTCACTATTTCATTTCTGATGTAATCAGCAATAAGGAACTTACTTCATAGAATTGTTGCAAGGATTAAATGAATGAATCCACTTAGAGAGCCTTGGTGTTCCCTGCACGGAGTAAGTGGAATACAGTCTGGCAGATGCTCTTATGCTTCTGTTGAATGGCATCTGTCTCCTGTGGCAGGAGTTCTCTTTGGGGATGGTTCTGCCTTTTAGGGGGTGTTTGGAAATGATTAGGGGTATGCTTACTTCTCACAGTGACTGAAGGAGGCTGCTGGCATTTTGTGGGTGGGGAGAAATGCTAGATGTCTTGCAATTCACAGAGAAGAATTTCTCCACATCCTATACCTGCCAGATGTTCATAAAAGTGAGGGGCCTTTTAACAAGGACCTGACTCTAGGATTTTTTGTATGGTTGAATCTACACTGAGTTTTGAAGGAGTGCAACTACATGTAAGTCGAAGAAGAATCGTGTCTTGTTTTACTTGGAATTTGTCCAGGAGCTGTGCTCCATTTTGAAAATGTATACTAGAGGTACGTATGCCTCATGGTATTTGAATTAAGAGAACAACCACCTGAACCAGTATGCAACTTGTAGCTATTGCAGTCATGGCGATTCTTCATATATGTATACACACACTTATTTAATTCTTATTCCAAAATGCCAAATAGAAAAATCAGTGTCAGCAATATCTGGTTGCTTATCTCTGGGCTCCAAATGAAAATGGGCTGAAAATGTAAGTAAAAGTATTGGCTGGAGTCACTCGTCTCCTAGTCCAACCCTGCTTGAGAACATACTTTTAAAAATACACATTAGGGTCTGGGCGCGGTGTCTCACACCTGTAATCCCAGTACTTTGGGAGGCTGAGGTGGGCTGATCGTAAGGTCAGGAGATCAAGACCATCCTCGCCAAACATGATGAAACCCTATCTCTACTGATATATATAATTAGCTGGGTGTAGACCACACGCCTGTAGTCCCAGCTACTCAGGAAGCTGAGGCAGGGGGATCACTTGAACCTGGGAGGCGGAGGTTGCAGTGAGCCAAGATTGTGCCACTGCACTCCATTCTGGTGACAGAGGAAAACTCTGTCTCAAAAAACAGAAAACAAAAACAAAAACACATTAGGTTGGGCACAGTGGCTCACACCTGTAATCCTAGCACTTTGGGAGGCCGAGGCAGGTGAATCAGGAGTTCAAGACCAGCATGGGCAACATGACAAAACCTTGTCTCTACTAAAAGTACAGAAATTAGCCGGCCATGTTGGCACACACCTATAATCCCAGCTATTCGAGAGGCCGAGGCATGAGAATCAGTTGAATGTAGGAGGCAGAGGTTGTAGTGAGTAACCAGTCCAACCAATGAAGCGGAGAAGATTGCACCACTCCATTCCAGTTTGGGTGACAAAGAGAGAAACTGTCTCAAAACAAACAAACAAACAAATATATTTATCATATGCTCCTTTCATTTTATTTCTCCTTTACAACTAATTTAGGGGGTATTTCAACATACATTATAAAAAGAAGTCTTCAAGTCTAGTAGAGACCAGCATCCCTGCCGTGAGACACCTCTTAGCGGATCCTAGACCTGCTTCCTAATTTTCCATCCCTGTGACAGCTCTTCAGATATTTGAAGATGGTGACAACATTCATCTGTGCACCCCTCTGAGTCCACTTTTCCAGAACCGGCATCCTTACTTCCTTCAACATTTTTTCTAATGACATGGCTTTCAGACTCCTCATTAGCCTGGTTACCCCTCTATGCATTTTCCCTGGTTTCTCTAAATGCCTCATTTTCTCTGGTTTCTCTAAATACCAACTGAACAGTACCCTGTAAACTATTTATATCAACTATGTGGAATTTTTTCAAACAAGCAAGAACAAAGTTGGTCCTGGATCTCAGCTTTGTGCACAATAGTCAATGTTTGGAATCCCATTGGGCAGAATAATGAAGCCTTGCAATGAAAACCTTTTAATGAAAGGAAAACAGGAAACAGTTTTTTTCTTTGACCCCAAAATGACAACCCCCTCTAGAGGTTTTCTGTTGTCTTGTTTTTCTTTTTCCCTTGGTAGCAGTGGGGACTTTGCTGCTATGTCCCCACCGCTGTCAGAGAATGGTCGTGAGAGCCTCAGACTCCAGAATCATGGGATGCATGCTGTTTATGCTGTAACTCATAGAAAGGCACCACAAAGGACGGGTTTCATGGGAGATCATCTAGGAATATGGGACTTCAGTACCAGGCCTCTGCCATTAGCATATTTTCCTGACACCGTCATCAAATTGAAATTGTGCCAACCTTTCCGTTGTCTGGGTTCGAATGGAAGCGCTCCTCGTCCAGCAAGCTTGTATCCAAGGATGGCTGCTAGATAAGGCTTCTCATTCTGTAAAGAGTTCTCTCTAGAGGGACAAGACTCTGATTTGACCAGGGAACGGATGCCTTGGAAGCCTCCAGATGATGGCAATGATGGCTCTGGCATTTTCAGGGCCTTTTGCCAAGCTGGGATTGGTCCAGTGAAATTTGATTTGTATGTGACCTTTACATTCAACGATGATATTCCCAATAGGGCTCCCTTAGGTCCTCAGGAGGAGCAGAGTTGCTTGCCCTTGTATCAGATAGCTCTAGGCTGCTCCATTGAAAAGTGTTTCACACGTGCTTTTTGTAATTTTTCTATTTCTTTCTCATGAGGACTCTATATGCCACCACTCACCATGGATAGTTTTTTTCACTATACCACAATAGATCAATAATATTGTATCTGGGAGGAAGGTCTGGTGTCATGTTGCAACTGTGTCTGCTGTCATTGTTCCACCTAATCTGGAATTTCTTGAACAACCCAAAACAGCCAGGAGCGGAGTCTCTCAGAGAAGCATCAAAGTCACCTAGACCAGGATGCTTGGGCAGTGCCATGGAAATGTCCCCTTTCCAAGCAGAGAAGAGAGAGTCCCCTGTCAAAATGGTAGAAAAGGGTGAGAATGTCCCGCTGTCCCAGGGCCCTGGTTAAGATGGAGAGGATGCTTGGACACTTAGCTCTTGGACACCAAGAGTGTCCCTGCAACGATCCAAGCAGAAACCATTTCAGAAGGCAAAGAACAAGAGTACACAAACTTTAAGAGTCCCATGGGTCAAATCCAGCTTACCGCCTATTTCTCTGAGCCTGCCAGGTAAGAATGGCTTTCCATTTTTAAAGGGTTGCGGAAAAAAAATCTAAAGAAAGAATATTTTTTAACATACGAGCATGATGTGAAATTCAAATATCAATGTTCATAAATGTCCTTAAAAATCAATGTCCAACATAAATGTTGGAAGGATCAAGATGCAGTGTCTAATAGAAAAAGGGTGTGTCTTGGAGAAAAGTCTGAGAGGATGAGAAGGTAGGACCCTGTTAAGTAATGAGCTCCTGCACAGGTCAATAAGATAACACTGCCAAAATGCTGCTACCCTCATCTGATTTGTGCTAGAGCCACGGCCAAAATGCGTTCTTTGCTGGTAAGGAAATGTAGCCTCAATGACACTCATATTCAAGCAATTTACCAAGTGATAAAACTAAAGTAATTTATTATACTTTTACGATGATATCTCTTTTTCTTGGCTTGGGAAAGGTTTTTGTTGCCTCTAGTCTTGCAATTTCACCATTGCTAATACTGATTTTACTATAATCTCTTTCCTTTTTTTTTTTTTTTTACGCTTCTCAAGTTATTGCTTGATTTGGACAAAATTCACATCTTAACACAGATGATAGAAAAACCAACCTTTGAGAAAGTGTATTATGATAATTATATTTTCCTACTGGTGGCCAATGTCACGTGTGTGCCAATAGAGAAAAATGCATTTTGAAGTCCTGGACTTTTCTCTTCCTTTTGTTTTCTTTGGGCTGAAAGGAGAAGCCAAAGAGGACAGAGATGCCTTGTTGAGACGATCATGGCTCCGTCTGTTGGGAAGGGCTTTATAAGACTTCCTGGAGGCCGGGCGCAGTGGCTCACGCCTGTAATCCTAGCACTTTGGGAGGCCGAGGCGGGCGGATCATGAGGTCAAGAGATTGAGACCATCTTGGCTAACATGGTGAAACCCTATCTCTACTAAAAATACAAAAATTAGCTGGGCGTGGTGGCACATGCCTGTAATCTCAGCTACTCGGAAGGCTGAGGCAGGAGAATTGCTTGAACCTGGGAGGCGGAGATTGCAGTGAGCTGAGATCGCGCCACTGCACTCCAGCCTGGCGCCTGGTGACGGAGTGAGACTCTGTCTCAAAAAAAAGACTTCCTGGAAAGACAACCCACATTCTCTCAGTGGACCTGGCTGGAAAAACACTTTCGTGGTTCCCTATTGTCCTAAATTATTTTATGAAGACAGATGTGTTACATCTGTACTTTTATGCAATCCTGGGAGGTCAGTGAGGCTCTTCCCCTCTTTCCAATGGAGGGAAATTGGGTTCCTAGAGTAGGAATACTTTGCCCAAGCCCCAAAAGGTGCTAACAGGTGCAATGAAAACTCAACTTGAGGCTGTCTGATTCCAGAGCTCCATAACCTTTTCACTGCACTGGGACTGAAGGCCTCCCTAGAAAATACCTCCGTAAAACCAGAGACCACAGGATTGTAGACGCTTGTAATAGAAGGGCAACAGGTGCTCAAAACTGAAAGCTCCATGTTTCTTTAAGAATGCAGTGGTTCTGAGCCTTGTTGCTAGGCTAGCTGTGTTTCTAGGCAAGCTCATTAGAGCATATCTTGGTTCTGCACATCACAGGGTGGGGTGTTCATTTCTTTTCTCTCCCAATGCACGAACCATTGCCAAAGCCTGGTGTTAAATAAAAAGGACAGTGTAGGGCTCTGAGATTAACTGTTGCTGTATTTATTAAACACTTCTCACATGTTCCGTGTTGTGCTGGAAAAAATGCAAGAATGTCTGTGATATAATGCTCACTTTTATGAGTATAGGACCCTATGACTTATGAAACATTTTCATAAACATGACCTGATGTAAGCCCTCAAGAGTAAATGTTATACACATTTCACAGGTGGGGAAAGTGAGGGTCAGCTGACTGAGTCTGTGGGGTTCAGATCTCTGGGAGATCAGAGCCATGGAGATAATTTGGGCCTCTTGGCTCTCAAAGGGTCAGTGTTGGGGGCATGGTTTATGAGATTGTCCACGACCCACTGTGGGCACCCAGTGAATTTTCAGAACATTTTGGAGGCTCACTCTAGGAGGCATGGTCCTAATTTTCTCTTAGCGGCTTCCATCAGCTGCTTCCCAACTAGATTTTATTATGGTTTTGCTTCCCCTGACCTTTGTTTCTGTGTTAATGGCCTTTATTTTCCACTAGCCTCTCAAGAGCTGGTGTGTCACTGAGCACGTATATTTTACAAACTACAAAAAACCTACCGTTTCCATGAAGATCCACAGAGAAAACAGAGAAGCAGGGATTTGCCTTTGTGCTGCTCTTACTATATTAAAAAGTAAATGTGGTAATTTTTGTATGTGCATTTGGGATTTTTACTTTCCGAGTTAATTCGGGAGCAGTTACCATGAATAAAAATGACTTTTCTGCTTTGACAGAGTTTTGGAACAAGCTTACCTGGATCAAACTTGTCTCTGCTGGTTTCTAAAAGAAGTGTCTCTCTGAGATGAGTTGGCAGCGATTCTGGTCTATCTCCTGTCAGCCTGGTGGAAGACAAGGTGGTCTCCCCTTCTCGTTCTCAGTATTAGGTATCATGTTCACAAAAATAAATCTGATTCCGTCTGCTTTTTCTCAGTGATGTTCTGCCAAGTTGAGGTAGAGGCTTGGGGTCCTTTTCAACCTGTCTCCCAGCTTCTATTGCCAATGCCGTCTTTACAACTACACCTACTCACTCTCAGTTATTTGCAAAAGACTCAGAGTTCTCAAATCTGCATCCATAAACATTTACCTTCTGACTCAAGCCTAGATTCAGTAAGTAACTTGTATGGTGCTTGCAATGTCAACATAGAAACTGAATATTTTTCCTTTCTAGGAAAGGCAGAGGGGCAACTTACATTGATTGGACACTTGCTGTATTCCAGACACATGCATTTGTTCTTTTCCATGACCCAGTGCATTCTCTTAGCCTGTTTTTACAGGCTCAAGGGGGATGAAAAGTGTGACCTGTCCAAGGGCATCATGTAAGGGGTGAACTCAGATTTAAACCCAGCCTGTCTGACCACAGAGTGTATTCCATTACGCCCCAATGCCTCACCGGGCTACAGAGGCTCTGTCGGGTTCAGTGCAGCTCTTGAGTAAAATGCTTCTCTGTGTTCTAATTCTTTTGTTTTCTCCTAATTTGAAAAAGCATTGAGCATGCCCTGGAAATTTTCCAGCATGGGAGAAGACGATGTGTTGGAAATCTGTTTCCGTTTGTGGAGCTTCCACAAAGCATGCTTTCTTTTCACCCAGAGCTGTCATGCCTGGGTACTTGGCCCAGCCCCCTCGCGAAGACTCCCTGGGAGCCACATATTGCTAAGCTCTGGTCATCCGAACGCTGAAGAGCAGCCAGGGTAATGATCATCATCATAATGGCTGACGTTTACTAAGCATGTATCTGCCAGGCACTGGTCAAAATGCTTTATGTGAATGAACTCATTTAAGCCTCAAAGCCTCCCTATGATTATATTATTATTCCCATTTGGCAGATGCAGAAACTGAGGCACAGAGAGGTTAGGTTTGCATTTATCACTGGCTAGCTAGCATAGAGTCACCTTACACTTCACTTATCTCTTCTGAACAGTGAACTCAGAGTAAAACAAGACTTTTATAATGTGTCTGAGCTGGCAAGTCCACTGCCTTCATGCTCAGTTTTTCTAGTGTGTATCTCCATTGTGAAGTTTGTTTCGGCCCAATCCACTGTGCATAAATTGACATTATGAGATGATGCTGTTTGCTTCTAGGCAAAATTTACTGACAAGCAAAATGAAGACAGGGTACAGGGGAGAAGGGGTTGATCGAGCTCCCAGTGAGAACTTGCTGATCTTTGCCCTTTTGAGAGACATGATAGAAAAACATAACAGCTATAATTTATAGTGGTGATAATTTGCACATGTGATGGTTAATTTTAGGTGTCAACGTGACTGGATTAAGGGATGCCTGGATGGCTGATAAAGCATTGGCTCTGGGTGTGTCTGTATGGGTGTTTTCAGAGGAGATTGGCATGCTAGTTGGTGGAGTGGTTAGAGAGGATCTGCCTTCCATGTGGGCAGGCGCCATCCCATCTGCTGGAGGCCTGGATAGAACAAAGATGTAAAGGAATGGTGATTTTCTGTCTTTCTCCTGGAGCTGGTGCTTCCTTCATCTCCTGCACTTGGGTTTCAGAACTCTAGGCTCTCTGGCCTTTGGACTACAGGACTTACACCATGGTTCCCCTGGGTTCTCAGGCTTTCAGCCTCGGACTAAGAATGACACCACCAGCTTCCCTGGCTCTGAGGCTTTAGGACTTGGATTGAGCCGTGCTACCAGCATCCCACACTTCAGCGTGCAGATGGCCTGTCATGGGACTTCTCAGCCTCCATAATCACATGAGCCAAGGCCCTTAATTAATCTCTTCTCATCTCTCTTTCTATGAATATATCCTTTGATTCTATCTCTCTGGAGTCAGAACAACAAATGTGGCCTTTTGACTTTCAAAAGCTCTTTCTCATTTAGAGGTTTAGTTAGTACTGACCAACAAAAGACCAAGAGAAACTTAATTCTTGCTTGCAGACTTACTAATTAGAAATGACTTGTTTTGCGTAACATGATTTAAAATCTACATCAGATGCTTGAAAATCACCATATAGCCGAGACATTTTTATTAACTGCCATGTTCCTGGTGTGTTGGTGTAATGAGAACCACGGACTCAATTTCAATACCCTGTGATAAATCCTACGAGAAAGCTGTGTACCAAGACCTGTTGGGAACACAAATGAGGAAACCACCATTCTTGGAAGGGAAGGACATTTAAACCATAAAGGCTGAGCACGGCATATTTGGCATGGGCTTGGGTGCTCAGGGTCACTCTTTTTCTAGTCATTTCTTCTTTGTTAGTTATCCATTTATCTTGCCCAGAAGCTGCTATATATACACCTCATTTGGGTCCCCTTTCCTCCGCCATGACCAGCACAGCACCATACAACAGAACCTCCACCTGCCAACAGATATTACCAAGAACACATCTGTTGCACATCGGGTGAGAACTCTAGTTGACTTCAGACTGCTACATTGCCCTACTCATGACTAGAAGGTATTTTCCAGAGTTTCTAGGTCAACTCTTTCCCTGCTGCCATGAGATTGTTTCTGCAGCTTATTCTAACAGAGTGGAGCCTGAAACAAAGAGTGTGGTGTCCCCAAGGTATTAAAACTCGTTCCTTACTCTATAGCCGCAGTCCCCAATCTTTTGGGCGCCAGGGACTGGTTTCACGGAAGATAATTTTTCCGTGGATGACTGTGAAGGGATGGTTTTGGGATGATTCAAGTTCATTACATTTATTGTGCACTTTATTTCTATTACTGTTACATTGAAACATATAATGAAATAATTCTACAAGTCACCATAATGTAGAATCAGTGGGTGCCCTGAGCTTGTTTTCCTGAAACTAGATGGTCCCATCTGAGGGTGATGGGAGACAGTGACAGATCATCAGGCATTAGATTTTCATAAGGAGCATACAGCATAGGTTTCTTGCATGCACAGTTCACAATAGGGTTTGTGCTCCGTGATAATCTAACGCTGTCACTGATCTAATAGGAGGTGGAGCTCAGGTGATAATTTGAGTGATGGGGAGTGGCTGTAAATACAGATGAAGCTTTGCTCGCTTACATTTCCTGCTGCGTGGCCCAGTTCCTAAAAGGCCACAGACCGATACTTGTCCATGGCCCAGGGATTGAGGACCCCTGGCCTATAGGACACTAAGCAGCTTGGGTAGGACTTTCTGCCTACATGCTGAAATGTCTTAGGCTAGATGGTCACCCTCTTTCTTCCCCATCTCACTTCACCCTCTCCCTAGACCTGTAGGATAAAGCCTGTTTTCACCCCTGTACAGGACGAACAAAAAAGTCTTATTTCTTCACAATATGATTGAGGAATCTAGCCCTGTAGCATAATTCTTGCTGTAAAACTGTGTTAAAGTGACTAGCAAACTGTTTTTTATAATTATGCAATGGAATCTGAATGTGCTATCCTGGATATGCACCATTAATGTCCAGTTTGTTTCTTAGGATGATCTGGGAAAAGTAAGATAATTCATCTTGCTGTGTCTGTCCTTCCTAAGATTTTAGTTTTAAATAATTGAGTCAGCAGAACCATTTGAAATCTGAGTTCCAGGAAAATTTTCCCTCTGTGAGTCTATATGATTTTGTAATACCTGGATAGAAGGTAAAAAATTTAGTCCATCTTTTGGAATTCTCAAAACAGTAGGATATTTTAAGAACAGGGACGGTAGCCAGCATTTGTCACTGTTCCTTTAGAGGACTCTTTGGAACCCGAGGGTCAGACATGTAGGTTTCTTTTTAAAGTCTGTAAATCATGAATCCTCTTGTGGCTGCAGTTCTGAGGAAGGAATGTTAACTTTATTACTCTTTCTAATTAAGCAAGGTGGTGACTTTGGCATTTTAACTCTTAGATAAGCCAGGTTTCTCACCGTCTTAACCTCAACAGTACCGATGTTTTGGGCTGGACAGTTTTTTGTTGCCTGGGATGTGGGAGCTGTTCTGTGCATTGTAGGAATGCTTAGCAGCATCCCTGGCCCCTGCCCACTAGATGCCAGCACACCACTCCTCAGTGATAACAACGCCAAATTTCTTCAGGCATTGCCAAATGCCCCATGGTGGGGGAAGTCCTCCCCAGTCGAGAACCATGGTCCAATAGACTTGCTACTCAGGCTACTTGGATCAGTAGCATCTGTGTCACCTGGGAGTGGTCAGAAATGCAGAATCTGAGACCATAAGCAGACCTGTAGGATCAGTATCTATATTTTAATCCAGTTCCCAGGTGATTTGTTTGCATGTGGAAGTTTGAGGAGTTTGGTAGTTCAATGACTTAAAGCAGCAGTACTCAAACTTTGGCGTGTACCAAAATCCCCTTGACAGCTAATGAAGAACCCAGATGCCAGGTTTGTGGAAGGAGGAAAGGGTCTGAGTCTCTATATTTTTTTCCAAGTTCTCCAAGTGATTGTGATACTGACCAAAGTTTGAAAATCATTAACTTAAAACCACAAGATCAGAAAATAGACTGCCTTTGTCCTGAGGTCAGTCCCCAAACATTTATCTTACAATTTTGGAAGAAAAATTTTAGATGCAATGATCTTGTGGAAAGACCCAAGAAAGGTGTCCTGGTGGTCAGCATCTTATATCACTCCCCAGGCATTGTAGAAGACAGACTCTTCATGTTCCCCGGGGAAGCCAATTTGTTCCAACAGCTGCATTACAGATAGAAATTCAAAAAGAAGTATTTGCAATTATGAGATGCAAACTGAAAACAATTTTCTCTGGGATCGATATTCTCCAAGAGGAAATGGGATGTGAATAAACATGCTCTTTTTTTTTTTTTTTTGTAATGACTTCTCAGGGGCAATGCATCAGTCTATTGGATAAGCATTGATGTCAGCCAGATTACCCATGACATCCCTGGTAAATAAAGAATGACAATTGATTTTATATCTTGTTGAGTGGTGATGAGGGTAGGTGAGGACTGAGTAGTGACTGGGATCTTTGGATTTGGGGTGTGTGTGTGTGTTGTGTGCATGCATGCTCTTTCTAGCTTGTACTTTATACATGACAAAAATTGACTTTTCTTTTTCTATAGTTCATTAAATTCAGTCACGGTGTTTATATCTAATCTGAGTGGTTTAAAATCCTTTTCGATAACTTCACCTTTGTAAATCTACTGTAAGCTTTGTATAAATGTTAGCCTAAAGGCTGCAATTATAAGAAAATTGCAAGTACACAATAAATGAGAACAATCTTGATTATTAAGAAGGCTTTGACCTATACAGAGTATAGGTCTTAAAAAGACTACAATGCATTATAGCTTTCATTTATTTAAAGCACAACAAAAAATAAATAAACAGAAACTGGATTTTATATGTCATATGATGCAACGTTTCTATAATAGTGTTTTTGTGTTATTGTATGTAGTATTGTGTTTGTATCTGAAGACCAAAGACCTTGAGTAGTCTTTATTGATAATGTGAACACAGAGCTGTTCTCTTTACATCTCCCCATGATTGTGCCATTTCCCATCATGATCTTTCTTCTTCCAAATGGCTTAAATAGTTAATGAAAGTGTATGGTAATAGAGATTTACAGATTTTCTTGAAAGAGAGGTAGGTGGGGTAGTTTGGTGCAAAGACACTGATTAGGGAAGTGGTTGACCTGGGTTTAAATCCCATTTCTACCATGAAGTGTCTCCATGACTTTTGCGCAGGTTTCTTAACCTCTCTGGACTTCTGATTGTTCCCTCGTAAAATGGGATACTATTTTCCACCTGGTATGATCCTTAAGGGGAAAAGCAATGGCCAAAATGTCAACAGTACTCACTGGCTGGGTGTAGTGGCTCATGCCTGTGATCCCAACACTCTGGGAGGCTGAGGTGGGAGGACCACATAAGCCTAGGAGTTGGAGACCAGCCTAGGAAACATAGTGAGACCCTACCTCTTCAAGAAATTAAAAAAAAAAAGTCAGCCAGGCATGTTGGCATGCACCTGTTGACTCAGCTACCTGGGAGGCTGGGCAGGAGGATTGATAGAGCCTGGGAAGTCTAGGCTGCAGTGAGCCAAGATTGCTCCACTGCACTCCAGCCTGGGCGACAGAGCGAGACCTTGTCTCCAAAATCAAAAACAAAAACAAAACAAATTTGTTTTGTTTTTGTTTTTGATTTTGGAGACAAGGTGATATATTCTACTAGGTGCCTTATACGTATTAGTCACCAAATCTCTGTGAGGAGGTTTTATTAACATCATCATTTCATCTTGCAGATGAGGAAATGCGCCTCTCTTGCCAGGGGTGATGCAACTACAAAGTGGTCCAGGCAGGATTCTGACCTGAGTGGTCTGGTTCTGAGTTTGTGATCTAAACCCATAGGCTGTGCTTCTTCCTTAGGTGGGCACTGACTGTAAAGTTACCTGCATGCGGATTTCAAAGGAGAGGAAGCAGGAAGAAATGCCAGTGGAGGGAAAATCAAGGAATGGTAAAAAAGAACAGGGCCATCTTAATAAGCAGTAGGGGGTGGAACTGAGTGACAGGAGCTAAATCCTCAGATCCCAGGAGAGGAAGTGGATGAGTGAGGATGAGAGTTCCAGCTGTGCTGGTCTGCACACACAGTGGACTCTCAAGACCTCTCCTGTCCTGAGGTTTTCCTGTGAAGAACTCTGACAAAAGTCTGATAAATCAAGACAGAACCAATGGGCAATGTGTAGAGGTTCACCAGACCCAGCTTCTCAGACCACTGGGGGCTTTGGGTTGGCATCTAGTGGACAGGACAGGGATCCCCAACTTCTTACATGGTAAAACCTCGTCCCACCCAAAGAGCAAGAGCACCCCATAGAGAATGACATTCTGCTTAGGATTATGGTGTTAGAGATCGGGTGAGGAGAAGAAAGCAGGTGGTGGCTGCAGCAGGAAATGTAAATGGGGCTGACAAGAGAAAACCTTCAGGCTGGTGACCCAGAAAAACCTCGATGCAGAAAGATACTCAATGCAGCCTTGTTTATCAACAGCCACAAATGGAAGGCAACCCAAATGCCTGACAGCATGGAAGTAAATTATGATTAATCATCTTCATGAAAGTTTATGCAGCCATTTAAAGTGACGGGCATGAAAACAATGCAGTGTCCCAGGAGATGGTGCTAATATAAAACTCCTTCAAAATATCCCAATTATTTGAGAGATCACATGTACCCACACAAAAGGACTAAAAGAAAACAGAAAAATAAAACAGCAAGTTCCTTGGTGGCAGTCAGGCTACTAATGACTTATTTCTTTTAAAAATAATTTGCTGGTATCACACACTGGGCCTGTTAGGGGTGGGTAGGGGAGGGACAGTGGGGGTGGGAGGTTGGGGAGGGATAACATGGGGAGAGATGCCACATGTAGGTGATGGGGGGATGGAGGCAGTAAACCACATTGCCATGTATGTACCTATGCAACAATCCTGCGTGATCTCCACATGTGCCCCAGAACCTAAAGTACGTTAAAAAATTTTTCTGGTATTATATCCTTTTAATTAATTTAGAACAATCAAAGGATGCATTTTGTCCCTCTCTTTGTGAAAACAGTCAACAGGAAAGAAGCAGGAACAGGGAGAGGGTATCTTTGACTTGTTGCCTGGGTGCACAGCACTTGAAGGTAATTCCTGGAGGGCTATTCTTGAGCAGGTGTGGAGCTCAAAGCAGGTGCAAAAAATACAAGCTGGCAGAGTTCGGCAGTCAAGGTGTAGGCTAAACCCAGAGGAGGGAGTGGCACATTTGTATAAAGAAGACAGGCGATTCAAAGTTGAGGATCTCGACCTTGGTTGCACATTAGAGTAAACTAGGGAATGCTGAAAAGGCACTGAGGCTTAGGCTTTGTCTCCGATCAATTAAACCAATCACTGGCATGGCATTTCTAATAATGTCCCCAGCTGACTTTAATATACATCAAGGACGGAAGGCTAAGCATCTAAAGAGTCAAGGAACAGCCTTAGAAAGTATTCCAAAGGAGACTGGCCATTTGATACTTAAGAAAAATTAGGTCAGATCAAAGCACATCTTTTTTATCTTAGGGTTAAAAGCATTTAGAACAATTTCCCTGCCCTTTCACTAAATTTTGTCTTGGTTCCTTCCAGAGTTCCCAGCAGAACAGATAACTGGTTGGTTGGCCCATAGGGGAAGATAATTTTTGCATCTGAATTTGGAGACTGGGGTGGCCAAGAATATGAATGTCATGTGCTTCACCCAACAGTCACCGCTAGAATCTTACTGTTCCTCTGAAGACCACCCCTTCTCAATGGTCAAGTGCCAAAATGAGCTACAATCTATGAGGCAGCACTACTCAGTTCTGACTAAATAAGATTTGGAAATTCCTTGTATTTATGCCTCTGCCTCTTCATTATGACTCTAGATTCTTGCTCCTCAAAATAGGGTAGTTCGACCAGCATCATCAGCATCACCTGGGAGTAGAAATGGACCATGTCTTAACCCTAAGACTGAAAAGACATACTTTGCTCTGATCTAATTTTCCTTTAGTACACCACTGCTAATCTACTAAATACAAATCCGTATTCTAACAGGATCTTGGGGTTTTCATCTGCACACTAAACCCAGAGAAACACTGATGTCGACCAGCACTATCCGATAAACCTTCTGCCATGATGGACATGTGCTGTATCTGTACACTTCAATGCAGTAGCCACCAGCCACATCTGGCTATTGATAATTTAAAGTGTGGCTCATGTGACTAAGGAACTGAATTTTAAATTTTATTTAATTTTAATTATATTAACTTTAAATAGTCGATTTGGGTAATGGCTACTCTATCGGTCCAGACCTTTCTCAAATTTGGCTCCCTTCTTACCTCTCCAGTGGACCACCTACATGATGGTTGCTTGTCTTTCAAAATTAAAAAATAAAAACACTGTCCTCTGTTTAGAGACTATAGACTCTTCAACTGGACACAAAGAGTACGGAGTTGTACTCTGAGAGGAGTAATGTTTGTTTTCAATGTCCCCCACTTCCTTTTCACCCTAAAGGAGTTCACCTTAAGCTTATGCTGGCAAGACAGTCCATAATTATGACTGTAAAACTCTTTTTGGGGAAGTGAAGCAAAAATGTTTGCATGAAGAAAAGGGCATTTAAAAGAGCTTTAGAGATGAAGAATGATAACGTATTAAACCTCTGTGTTCTGTGCTAAATTCCTTACACATCTTATTTCATTTAATCTTCCCAACAAAAGCTCAGGGATTTTTGTCTTTTTGGTTCACTGATGACTCTCAAGGGCTGGCCACAGTGAGTGGCACATTGTAGGTGCTCAAGGACTATGTATTGAATCTTGTCCCCATTTTATAGATGATAAAATGGAGGCACATGGTGGTGAAGTAATTTGCTTGAGATTATAGGGTGGCAGAGCTAGGCTTAAGGATCTTATAGTGGGGGTTTCAGAGTCCATCTTAGCTCCATGCATGGACAGCAAACTCATTTCATTGCATTAATAAACAATGGCTCAGCTGCTTGTTTCTCTGAATTCATCTATGCTACCTGAGGCAGGGCAAAGTCTAGATAGAAAGAAGCTTGATTTAAAAATACTTGTTGAGTGCCAGCCATTTGCCTTGCTCTCAGAAAGCAATGTAGAGCAGCAACTTTTCCTAACCTTTAATGTGCTTAAGAATATTCTGAGGATTTTGTTAAAATGCAGCTTCTGATTCAATAGATCTGGACTGAGGTCTGAGATCCTGCATTTCTAACAAGTTTTCTGGTCCAAGAACTGCAGCTGGAAAGTGAATGGCATAGCCCTGCTCTCAGGAAGCTCACAGTCCAGAAGGGAAGCAGATGAAGGAATTCACAGTGAAATTTCAGAGTGGCAGTTGCTCAGATAAGACACAGCGGGTTGTGTGGGGCTCACAGAGGAAAAGCCAGACAGGGGAAGTGACATCCAAGCTGAGATTTGAAACAGGGTTGGAGGGGAGGCAGGTAAAGACAGTAAAGGAAGCCTGGTCCAGGAAGAAGCAATAGCATGGACAAAGAATGGGAAGCTAAGGACGAGGCATCTGGGGACCTGAAAACCGTCTTGACATCCTATCATAAACCTGCTTCTCCTAAGGTAAACACTTTATCCAAAGGATAGCATTTTGGATTTCAAACTCTGCCTTTTCTTGGCTGCAGGCTGGAGCCCAGGTCACCTGCAGATAAACAGCTTCCTCTGAATCCCATGCTCAAAGCACCACTTGGTTCTCGTTGATATTTCTGATTTTCCGTTTGATGTCTGGAATCCTTTGCCCACTGCTCCTCAGCCCCATGCGATGCGCTGGCTTCCCCTGGAAGCCTAATGAGGCAGTTGCCACGGTAACCGGGTGACATCCCTGTAGTTGATGCTAATGCCGTAGCTCCCTAAACCCCATGCCTGTTTCTTTCTGTTTGGTAAATTAATAACATTTAAATTAAACATATTAATTTATTTCATGTCAATTAATTTGTATGTTAAGTTGCATGCCGGCTTCTGCTCCCCCCCCCCAACCCCCAACACCCATTAATTAACTCCAGCCAGATTGGGAGCACATCAGAGAAGGTTGCAATAGCTTCTAGCAAAGTATAATTACAATACTCTGTTCCTACATAGAAAGTAATCAATGTCAAGATAATTGCTTTTCACAGGTCTGCAGTCAGCTGTCTTATCATATAGTTAACTTACAATTATAACCATTTAGATATTAAAAAATTAAAAAAGCCAAAATATTGGAGGAACAAGCAGTGGCTGCCCATACAACGACTCAGGTTTAATGTTTCCCTTTTCTCAATCAATACGTTTGTTATTGTTTTCTTTGAGATGCAACATCTCTTTTTAAGGCTGGTGGTGATGCCACCTACAACTTGGCCAGGCTGGTTTCAGGAATTGCAGTTTCTAAGATGGTTAGTCATGGAGAAGAGTCACTGGGTATGCCAGTGAGTTTATCTGGCCCCAAATGAGCCAACTTTTGCCTTTCTTTATTCTGTCTTTGTAGAGATGGTGGAAAAACTGGTTCCTCCAAAAGAGATTATGTTCCCAGAATCTGCTGCTCACTGGTGAGGCATGCCTACTGCCAAGCTTAGCGTGAGCCTTGCTAATCTTATTGGAGCAGCTTCTGTTTCACCAAACTCTCCACAGCTTTTTAGCATGTAGTAGCCTTTTTCTTCAGGCTTTGGGGTGCAACTCTTTATTTACGATAAAAACCGGCATCTGGGAAACTGCATGTAAGTGAGTGCTGCTGGTTTGTTTCTTCATTCTGGCAGGAAGTAGAGTTGATGGAAGGTTGATGGGTGTGCACAGACTTCTACAAATGATCCAGCGTCGTGCTTTTTCAAATTGGGCGTGCTAGACACCTGCTCATATTGTAGCCCGAGGTGTGATGCATTGTATCCTGGTAGATCCTGGAGCTCGAATTTGTCTACTGTCTAATCACCTCCTCATGTATAACCAGCCAGCCAGCCGGTTGTTAACAAAGTGCATTTCTACCACATACCCACCTCAGTGTGAGGCTCTGGGAACTGAGAGGGGAGCTAGGGAAGTCTGTCCACAGCCCAGCTGGGTTAGAGCTGAGATACGACCAACTCCCATCTTTATCTTTAAGAAATTCAAGATCAATGCAGGTTTATCATTTCTGCTCTTCATTTAGGAAGACCTCTTGAGACTTCTTACGTTCCTGAAGGACATTTATCTCTCAGTGTCAAATATGTTATTTGTAAAAGCTATCTCCTGTCCACAGTTTCAAAAGGTTTGCCTTTAAATGTGAAAGAGAAAAAAAATCAGCAGTGTACACACACCACACACACACACACCCCAATCTATCCGTTTTCCTCGAGTTACCACCTCTTCTCTGCCAGCTTGGACAGATGGATGTTTATTACTAGGGTAAAGAATTGCAAGAATGGAGGCTTCCACAAGTTACTAACGACTTGAGGAAAGGGTGCTAAAATAAAATGACTTTGCAGGTTTTACAAGTATAAGGGGGAACTGCCTGTTTTATGTGCGCAGGAAAATGGAATTTACAATCTCCCTTAAACCAGCAACTATGTCTCTTGACCCAGCAACTGCTGCACCGTAGGCATTTAATGAATATTTATTTTAAGGTCATGAATTTCTTTATGTCTTTGTACAAGCCTATAATCTGTTTTGTGCCCACAATTTCTCCTGACTTGAAAATAGATGTAACACTTTCTTTCCTCAGAAATATACCAGAAGTTGGTTGAAGGGTCCAGATAGGACTTCCATGCACCACCAATCTGTAGTACTAATATTTGGAGATATGACTATTATTTACATATAAGCTAGTTGTAATTAGCAGGCATTTATTTCACACGGTGGCCTTTGGAGCCATGTGAAAAGGTGTGTCTGAATACCATGTGAATGTCAACAAGTCAGACTTCGATGGGGACCCACATTAATATAATTATATAAAAAATATTTAGTAGTACAGGCAGGATTCCCAGAACAAATAATTTTTGTTTCCTTCCCATGTCATGAGGATTCATGAGCTAATTCCTATAAAGTGGCTAGCTATGCCCAGATGAAGGATGCTTGCTGACGATGTTGCGGGTAACCAGCACTGATATAATTCATTGCTCCATGTAGACAGAGAATGGTTCTCCTTATTATAGAAATGCTTGGAGAAGTCGTTGCTCTGACCCGGTTGAATTTTCAAGGAAAATAAAAAGACGTGTTTTAGGACATTCGCCATTTCCTCCTATGAATGAGAGGCAGAAGCTTCTTGCTTTTATTCAGTTCTGTTGCTGGCTAGATTCTTGCCACGGGGATTTGAAAATAATGGAGTTGGGTTGTCATGGCAACGCATCCCACGCTGTAGTTTTGATATTATGGCCAATTCCTTGACGCTACTTTTATCTCATGAATTGCTGAAAGTTTCTTGAAACTCTGCTTCAAGGGCATAAGGATTGACAGCATTCGATGCCAGATGAAGAAGCCGGTATTCCATTTGCTTTCCTTGCTGGGCATTGTATAGAGTGGAATTCTGGAGTTTGTGTGCTTGAGAGAAAAACCTAAAGAAACTTGCTTTTCTTGTTTAACAAAACCAGCTTCATACCCTTAACATCTACCTGAATCTCTGGGACGAGCTGTTATTTTCCCAAACAAAATAATTCTCCAAATTGGGAACTTGAATGTTACATTACATCTGGATAGCTGGCTGATTGTTAAAAGATCATCGATACCCGCTCTTCTCTTCCTTTCCCAAACTTGGTACTTCTCCTGGGGTCTCTCCAACAACCTCAGAAAACAGTTTCCGATCCCCTGGATACCCGGCTCTTCTTGGATTCCTCCCTTCTGTTCTGTTTATTGGGTCAGGGAGCCCAATTATTTCTTATAACAATAAGCAACACTTGCTGTTTGCTCTGTGTTAGACACTGCTCTAAGTGCATTACTTGCATTAACAAACTCAACTTTGACAGCAACCAACACTGTGAGGTTGGTAGCATTCCTTATTATCGTCAATATACAGATAGGGAAACTGAGGCATCAGAGGGTAGAATTACTTGCTCAAGGTCACGTGAACAGGGATGGCGGAGTTAGAGTTCAGATTCAGGTTGGCTGGCCCCAGAGCCTGTGCCCTTAACCACTGAACCTTGCAGTCTAACTCAGTGGCTTCTCTTTATCTGCAGAATCCACCAGCTTCTGTCTGTCCCAACACCACTGCTTTGACCTACATCCCTATCGTCTCTTGCTGAAATTACTGCAGCAGGTTCCTGACTTTTTCCTGTCTCTCAGTCTGATGTTTCCCATCCAATCTGCACGCAGCCACCAGAGTGATTGTTCTGAATTTCCAACATAGTTACACCCCTCCCACCCTGGCTCAGCTCTTCCGATGGACTCCTGATGCCTTCAGGGATGTACCCTAACTCCTTAATGTGTGTGTAACTCCTGTGTGTTCTGACCCCTGCTTAAAACGATAATGAAAATCACCGTGATCTTGGTCATGATGAGAGTGGTATTACTAAGCATGCAGTAAGTGCCAGAGGCACTGCAGGGATCATCTCATTGCATCCTCCCAGCATCCCGGATGGAGGCTGGAGAGGCTTCAGATGATGGCAGTGGGAGTCCAGGCCCTGGACTCTTCACCACTGACTCTGATTCCTATGCCCTGTGCACCCTGGGTGTACTGAGCAACTTGTGGGGTCAAGCATTTTCTCACCTCCAGGCCTCTTCCCTGCTCCTCTGTCTGCCTAACCCTGTACTTGGCACAAAAAGACATTTGTTGAAGGAATGGAAGAACTTCACAGAAGATGTCACATTGTTTAGAATTCTTTGCTGCTACAATGCAGCAGAGAGGGCTCAAACCCAGTGAAACAAGGCAAAGCCAAAGGAGGAGGCAATGAGGAGGAAGATAGACAGCCAGCATGACCTGGGAGGAAGTTCGCCTTCTCTGCAAACCAGGGTGGGCAAGGATAGCACTCAAAAGCCACAGGTGAGCAACTTGGTTTTGTCTGCATTCGGAGAGGTGACACAAGAAATAGACAGCAAAGTGACCGGCAAGGTCAGAGTGAAACCAGGAGGCTCTGAATGCCACAGTCCTGGGATGGGGGCTGCTGAGGTTCCTGGAGCTATTAAAGCATCGTCACTGATACTGAGAACTTGCTTCCTTCCCACTTACTGAATCTTAGGCATCGCCATCTCCTGGCTGTGCAAATGCCAAGCTACACCGTAGGGACAGGGCTGAGAGCACAGGCTTTTGAAAACCGTTGCTCAAAAACTTACGACTTTATTTTGTAAGCTACGTAGAGCCACTGGAAGGTTATTTAAAGTGAGGAAGGCATGCTCACTCCGTCTCTTGCCGCCTCTTAGGAATGGGACAGAAACAAAACCTTCGGAGTCACACACAGCCCCCTAATCTATGGTGACGTTTAAGTGGGTGCCCAATTACCGCAGCCATTGCTAAACTTCTAGAAGCCCATGTCAGGCAAAGCAAGTGAAATGGGAATTGAATGTTTTCCCAGCGAAACAGGGTCTCTTCCCTTCTTCCTTCCTCAAACACACGGAAGGGAGACTCAGTTTGTAAAGGTAAGGAAACCTGGGAAGCAGCGTTTAATTCCTTATTAATCCAATCTGCGCTTCCCAAGAGCCGAGACCGGCAGATCGGCTCATCTTCCAGGCAAGACGGGACAGTCAAAGGGAATGCGCGTGGAAATGTCTGGTCGGGAACAGTGTAGGGCCCAGCAAGGCTGTCGCGTCTTTGATTGCTGAACTGAGTCATTAGCTGTACTAAGAATGTCATCTAAATGTAAATCTCTGCCATGGGTGATAGATAAATGTTCCTTTTTACCTTGATTTTTCGAATAGCCTGTATCAGGTGACTATACATAATGGCAAAACTAGACATGGAGCCACACCACAAAGGAAAAAGAAATGTTCATTGTCACAGCCAATTTAGATGTGGGAGGATATACACTCGTGTTTCCTTTTAGCTCATCGTTTTTTTCTCCTGTGAATTTGCAAGACTCTGCAAGGGTCTCCAGGAGACGTCACCCAGTGAGGCTGTTTACAACAAGAGAATGTACCCAATTCTGTCCTGGCTAAGGACAGAGTTGGTTAATTTTAATATTGCATCATTAAGGGAAGTGATTTCTTTTTCATGGGGCCAAATTGGATTAATTACATGCACACGGTATGTCCTTAACAAATGGCGTAATTCAAAGGTGTTGAACTGGGTCACACACAATTTGGTTCTTTGTTTTTCGACTGAACAAGGCATTTGCCATTTATACTCTGAATTAAATGTGCAAGGTTTGAAAATTCTAGTGGCCATTCATGTTCCTGATGAGCTTCAGTGCATTTATTTATTTCCCCCCTAGATTATACACATAGTGCTACAGATGACCACTGGCAGAGTTAAAATACAACCAAAAGAGAGAGTTCATGGTTCATTGGGTGTATTTAGTGCCTGATCAGAATGCAAAGCACCATCAATCCAATCCAATGATTCCTTGATTATCAGCCCACTCTGTGTAATAGAAGGATGAGGCCTGGCTTGGTCACCCTTTCTTCACTCAGTAAAGACTGGTGGGAAGTATTGAGCCCTGAAGGCAGAGGTGGCTTCCGAGGAACTGCAGAGGGCTCTTAGTGGGCGGCTTGCAGTGACAGGGAAGGTTCTGCCCTCCCGGCCTGGCAGAGGCAGCGTGACAAAGCGCTCATTTGATGTGTTTCCAGGTGAGAGGTGACACAAAGGCAGCATTCCTGAATTTGGCATTCCCTTTTCCCAATACAAAACACCAGAAGAAGGTGTCTTTTTTGTTCATTCTACAGTGAAATGGGGAGGCGTGGCCACATTGTCCTGTCTGGTCTCACCAGAGCTTAACCTGGTACGAAGGGCTGATAGGCAGGTTATTCTACTACAATGTGACAGGGAGATCTGTGGTTGCTGCAGTGAAATTGTATTGTGATTGACAAAAAAATTACAGTAGATACCAGTTAAGGATATATAGTTTCCTTATTGGTGAAGACTCCAGTTTCATAAAGCAGGAAATAACACGAGTTTTCAGATGGAGGGAAGGCTTCCCAGGGTCCCCAGATACCCTCTGGGGGACATACAGCTAAAGATGAGTCACTTGCCTAAAGCAAGCATTTGTGCAGGTGTGAGAAATTTCTTTTGCTTTTTTTTTTTCTTTTGAGACAGATTCTCATTCTCTCACCCAGGCTGAAGTGCAGTGGTGCCATCTCAGCTCACTGCAACCTCCTCTTCCTGGGTTCAAGCAATCCTCCCAGATCCTCCCACCTCAGCCCCTCAAGTATCTGGGACTACAGGCATGAGCCACTATGGCTGGATAATTTTTGTATTTTTTTTTTTTTGTAGAGGTGGGGTTTCGCCATGTTGCCCAGGCTGGTCTCAAACTCTTGAGCTGAAGCGATCTGCCCACCTCAGCCTCCCATGTGCTGGGATTACAGGTGTGAGCCACTGCCCCTTGCCTTTTTTTTTTTTTTAACCATTCTTATAGGGGTTTTTGGATTCTATTATCTATTTCTTACTCCCCCACCTAGAGTTTCTGGCTGTATGTCTGTCCACTCCTCAATTGCAAATGTCTTCTAAGAAAAAAAGAAGTCTTCCATATATTTACTGTGAGAAGGAGAAAAGCATTTCCTAGGACTGTCCCTTGGCAGGCTCAGGTTTCAGGCTGAGGTAAATACAAAGGTCTTAGGAAATGAGAGTCTGAAAATGCTTTATAAAGGAGGTATCATTTGAGCTGGGTTTTGAAGCACGAAGAGAAGTTTTCTAGGCAAACCATGAATGGCAGGAGCATCCCTGGCAGGGGGAACAGCACGTGTAAAAGAGAGGAGGCACAGAAGTGCATCTTTTGAACAGGCTAGAGTTTCTCATGGTGGCTGAAGAAGCTGAGCTGAGCAAGGAGGTTTCTCTTCCAACTTGGTCCAAGACATGTGGGGACTTCAACAGTTTTGGGTGGGAGGAAGGCGGCTGGGATGGGTAAGATCTTTATTGAAAGAAGCTAACTCAGTTCTGGAGGCCAAATCGTGTGACTGCTCAGGCTTCATTTGATTCAGGCAATGCCTCACTGAGTGAAATGTCTTCATGGTCTGCACGGGCTGGGTGAATGTGTTATTCCATGGTTGGGCAGGGTCCTTTCCACAAATCAGTCTAAACTTTGCCTGTTGAACTCTTTTTGAGAAAATTATATGTGTTGCAGAAAATTTAGAAAATGCAATAAAATAGGCACAGTGGCTTGTGCCTGGGTCCCAGCTGCTCAGGGGGCTGAGGCAGGAGGATCATCTGAGTCCAGGAGTTCAAGGCTACAGTGAGCTGTGATTGCACCACTGCACTCCAGCCTGGGTGACAGAGTGAGACTCTGTCAAATACAATCGAAAATAGAGTAGAATCGGAGTAAACCAGATATTTAAATAATCTAGAACCCTATCATCCAGGGAGAATTACTGGTAATCTTCAGAGTCTATTTATACATTTTCTGATCAAAAATGGGATCACATATACGGGATTATTTTATAGCCCACTTTTTCCACTGAATACATCATAAACCTCTCTCCATGCCAATAAATACAGTTCTACAATGCTAGTTTTAATGGCTACATGGCAGTTCCTTGTTAAGATGCATGATTATTTATTTATCCAGCTGCCTATTGCTAGACATTTCATTTGCATGACAGGCTGCCCTCTCCCTTTGCCCTTCCTGAAAGTGTTTGCCTCTTACTTCTCTGAATTCACCTAAAGCCATCCCCTACTGGGGCAGAAACAGCATTTCTGACGCTTTTGTATAAAGCAGAGAAATGTCTGCACTGACTCTTGTCTGAAGCTATTCTTCCTTTCTGTTGATTCTGTCTTGCCTCCCTCGTTGGTCAGTGGAGGAATAGGAACCAAATTTAGAACCCCAAGTCCTGAGAGGCATAGCCCAACTCCTCAGGCAGCAGCTACAGCATGGCTTGCAGGGAGAAAGAACTTTCGATTTAGAAATGTCTGCTTCCTTCCTCCAGCTGTTTTCAAGAACCCCAGCACAGAAGCAGCTGTCAGCATGTCACAGTAAATTTGGCTTGGTGGCAGCCTGGTCACAGACAAGCCATCTACATCATGAAGAAATAGGGTCCAATGAAGCCTCTGAAGTCTCCCAGCTGTGCTACCTGAGTTGGTTTCTTCATTTGTGTTCACACCCTACAGACTTTGGCTGGGTAAAACAGTGTTTCTGCACCAGTGGGTTTGTTTAGGCTGCTCTCTAATGGGCCTGGACTTTACCAAAAGCCTAGGATACATTGCTTGCCTGGATTGTTGCATGAGTAGAACCCTGAAGGCTTTGGGTTTTAGGGGCTGAGAGGCTGGCTACCTGAAAAACAAGCTTAAGGAGGGGATTAAGTTCACCCAACCACCCACCTATGCATCCATCCATCTGTCCACCCATCGATTCATCCATTCATCCATCCATCCACTTATTTAGTCCTTCAGTAAGATTTGTTAGGCACCTCCTATATGCCAGACTCCGTTTTAGGCACTTAGGACCCTCGGTGAACAAACGTGCCAAACAGTACTCTATGAACACCAGTAAGTTACATAGTATTTACAAGGTACTAAAGGATATGAGTAAAACAGAGCAGGAGAGGGATCTGGGGGTCTGGGTGGGGAAGGTGCAATTGTGATTTTAAGTAGGAGCATGGGGTCAGACATCATTGAGAAGTTAACCCTTGAGGGGTGATTTGGAGAGTGAAGAAGTTAGCCATGTGATTCTCTGGAGGGAGAAATTTGCAGACAGAGGAAGCCATCAGGTCAAAGTCCTTATGCAAGAGCATCCTGCACATTTAAGGGAGAGCACCAGGGACAGGTGATCTTCGAAGAATAAGCTTGGGGAAGAGCAAAAGGAAATGAGGTCTGAGGGCAGGGCTGCAAGGTGTCCTCCTTTTCAGTATACCTTTCACTATAGGACTGCAATTGGGTCATGAAAGTGAGATGCTGGGAGCTGAATGACAACTCCAGACACCAGTGCCTTCCTCCCTGGGCTCCACTGAAGAGAGTCCTGGGGAGGCGGGCAGGGTCTCTGCCCTTCGAAGGATACAGGAAACGTTGCCCTAGGTCATACCTGTGGTGAAGCTGCAGGGGGTTCAGGAATCCACAGAAGCTGTGCAAAGTGAAATGAGGAGTTGAAAATGAGATAAATAGAATTGGGTGTGAATCCCTGTCTTTCCAAATAACTCACTCTCTAAGCCTCTGTTTCACCATCTGTAAAAGTAGGGATTAAAAGAATAGCTATTTGAGAACAACATCTCTATTTGAGGGAAATTAAGTTGCCTGCATTCAGATAAGATGGCAAATTGCAGAGCCAAGCCTTCAACCCTCTACATGTGCCTCCACAGTCTCCCTATGAGCTGCCCTCTTATCAAGGCATACAGCAAGGACCAAGTCAACCAATAAAGTGTTTGAAGGAGGCTGGCAAATTGTCAAGTGCTGAATTGATGTACTTTGTCATTGTTATTAAAGATGGGACTTGGGGTTAACTTCCGAGATGACCTTAGCATCCAGCAGTGCAAGACTGTCTACATGAGTTGGCAGTGGCCTTTGAGTGACAGCTGAAAATGCTGCTGCTGAAGGTCACAGAAGAAATTGACAGGGCTGAGCATGGTTAATAGATTTTATCATCATGTTTTGTATTTACAACTTTTGTTTACACAGTATAGTTTAACAATTGCTGCTGTCCGTGCATTTTACTAATTGATTTATGTTAACTTCCATGCATGCTGTTGATCAATATAAACAGCCTTGTACTGTTGCATCCTTGGGACTTAGAGCAAAACCCTGACATCTGTGCACTCAGTATGCTGGGCGACTTCTCCAGCCCTCTTCCACAGGGGAAAGGAGCACAGATAACTGTGGATTATCTAGATTTTTCTACATTGCCATGTGTGCCTGTTTTCAATCAATTCCTATAGACAAGCTTGTACAGCAAATCTATTTTAACATCAAATTGCTAGCAATGATACTGACATGCATATCACCCTTAAGCTGGGGATTTTTATGAAAATGTTAGATAAATCTTACTTGGGTAATAAATTCATCTGGCTGGACTTGGTGGAAAAGTGTGTGTGTGTGTGCGCACACGTGTGTGTGTGTGCGCGTGCGTGTGTGTGCGTGCATGTGTGTGTGTGTGCGAGAGAGAGAGAGAGAGAGAGAAGTTTTTTTCTGCTTGTGATACTTTGAACTGGAGGGATTTCATATTTACCTGGCTCAGGCAACAAACCCAACATGAGCACCCTAAAATAGCACTTACATCTGACCTTTTCAGTTTGAAAACAGCTGATTCTGTAGCAGGAAATTGAAGCTTCCAGGGGAGAAAAGGCCAGGCTGAATTAAGTGGAAGAAGTCAGTTTGGGAGCCTTCAGATCTCCTGTGGGAGGTCAGTGGGGATGGAAGTGTTTCCTTCGATTAGACTCAAATAGGCTTAAAAGCCTAAGCAAATTTCCTAAGGGTCTTTAAGAAAGCCTTGCTATTCCTGCTCACTTTGGAAAACTCATATTTTCCTGAGATATTAGGAGTGAATATAATAGATATAAAAATTTAATTACATTTTTAAAGTACAGAGAGAAGCCATTTTTTAACCTTTAAAGTAATTTTTATTTTAACCAAGTCATGCACATGTATGGTTTAAACATCAAATAATGCTGAAAGCCTTCTAACAGAAAACAGCAGTGCCCCATCCCCTCTGCAGCTCCACCTTGCTCCTCAGAAGCAACCACCTCTGAATTTTTTTAGCTGTTTCTTCTGGCATTTTCTCTAATATTTTAAAATCACATCTGTATTACTTCATGAATGATCAATTTTGGACAATGTCTGTTGCTTTCATATTATGCCTAGATGAGGACTTCTGAATTTCTTACACATCTCTTTCTCTTCTCCCTATACCCTGAAAGTATAATTCCACATTTTGTTGTAATTACTATTGTTTCCTTTATTATGACTATGCAGATGTTGTTTACTGCTAAGCCAGGGAATGTACTATGGTTATATTTCTATGATTTTATTTCCTTTCTTCTCAACCTACTTACAAAATCTTCATTTTCCCATTTCCAGAGTTTATTTTGAGTCTTCATCTTAGTTTTCTTATATTCTCCAACGGTTATAGAATGCTCCTTTTTGCAATTTTCAACTCAGCCAAACCTGTCAAGTAACCTATCACTTTCATTTGTTTTTCCTCCTTAATTTCCCTCTCCTGGAGCCTTCCCTTATGCTCCCTGTTGGCTTGGTTCTTCTCTAAGACTGCTGAAGAGATTTCATCCTGGGTTCTCTCTTCCATTCTCCTGGAATTCCCTTTACCTTTCTCCTATGCTAGATTCCCTATTTCTTTGATCCAAAGTCTTCATTTTCAGTAGTTACTTCCCCATGTTAGTGGACCTTCTTCCCTTGTAGTTTCCTATAGAGTACTCAAGAAGTAACTTCTTGTGTGACTTTGCATGTCTGAAAATGTCTTATTTTACCCACACCCCAACAGATAGTTTGGCTGGGTATAGAATCTTCCTCTTAGAATTCTGAAGGCGTTGTTTAATTGTTTTCTGGCTTCTGCTATTGTTATTGAGAAGTCCAATTCCATACTGATACCTGATCTTTTGTGAACATTCCTCTCTGAATGCTTTTAGGATCTTCTGTATCGCTGATTCTAGAATAATTTTATTACGATGGGTCTTAGTGTTGGTTGAGCTCATGTCTGGTACTGGGAAATTTTTAATATTTTCTCTTTGTTTACTACCTATTGCTTTCTCTCTTCTCTCTCTCTGGAAATCCCTTAGTCAATGTAGGACCTCCTGGATTGACCTTCGAATTTTCTTTTTTTTTCTCTTCAGTCTTTTTTCCCATTTTGGGAATTTCCTCGGCATAAATGTCTACTCCTTTTACAGAACCTGCTGCTCTTGATTCCAGAACCCTTCTGGTTTGTTTCCTTGGAAAATGCACCCATAGCTACTATAAGCATAGAGGAGAGGGAAGTCACTCCCTATGCTGGGTTACAGGAGGGCAAGAAAACTGAGTCCAACAGCTTCTCCTCCAGACCTGTAGAACATTCTCCCTGTTTTCAGCCCTCACCTCAGTCTCAGCTACCTCTATACCTGGTACTTCAAATTTCTGAGCACATCTAGGGTTCTCAGGGTAAATTAGCTTGCTTTTCTGTATTGTCTCCCTCTGCCAGAACTTAAATTTAACTTTCTTCTGGTTACTCAATCTATTTTATCACTTCATATATTGTGGGTTAGTGATACAGATGACATCTAATTTCACCCAAACTGAATTTAGGTTTCTTTTTTTCCCCTCCTTTTTGCTGTGAATTAATTTTTTAAAGGAGAAGGGGACAGATATTTCTTCATTCTGCCATCTTGAAATTGGAAGTCAAGCTGTCTATTTAAAGAGTTTCTCAAGCTACTCCTTTGTATAATAAAGTAAGATTGTTTGACATATCATCTTTCCAAAACTTTTGCATGTTACTGAATGCTAGCAGTGAATGAATTCAGTGTTTCTACTTACTTAACTGACCTTAAATATCTCTCATCATAATGATTATTAATGACTTAAAGCAATTTTTTTCGTATTGTGGTAAAATATACAAAGCATGAAATTTACCATTTTAGCCATTTTTAAGTGTACAGAATGGGATTAAGTACATTTACATTGTTGTGCAACCCTCATCTCTGTAATTTTTTCATCTTCTCATGTTAAAACTTGATACTAACTAAACTCCTTCAATCCCCACCCCAGTCCTTGGCAATTACCATTCTACTTCTGTCTCTATGAATTTGACTACTTTAGGTACCTTATATGTGGAATCGTACTATATTTTTCCTTTTGCATCTAGCTTATTTCACTTAGCATAATGTCTTTAAGGTTCATCTGTGTTGTAGCATGTGTCGGAATTTCCTTCCTGTTTAAGGGTGAATAACATTCCATTGTATATATAGATAAATTTTGCTTATCCATTAATCTGTTGATAGACTCTGGGTTATTCCAGCCTTTTGGCTGTTGTGAATAATGATGCCATAAACATGAGTGTACAAATATCTGAGTCCCTTATTTTAGTAGGTACCCAGGAGTGGAATTGCTGGATCTAATGGTAATTCCATTTTTATTTTTTTGAGAAACTGTCATATTGTTTTCTATAGAGGCTATATTATCTTACATTTCTACCAGCAATGCAGAACCATCTCAATTTCTCTATACCCTCTCCAACACTTGTTATTTTCTGTTTTTTAAATTAAATATAGTAACCATTCCAATGCGTATGAATGTAAAAGACTTTTCAAAGGTACATGCTTACTTTTATGGAGTATTAGGTAAAGTACTGTGCATGCCTTATTCCCTTTAATCTTCACATCAACTCTGAGGGAGGCATTATTACTATCACCATGTTACAGATGAAAAGCTGTTGTCCAAAAAGGTTAGGTGACTTGCCTGGATTGATATAGGAACTAAGAAGCAGGGCCAGTGTTCCAATTCTATATCAGTGTGTAACAGAGCACCCAAGCCCTAGGGGCTGAGAAACAACAATGTATTGTTATCTTGCACAGTTCTGTGGGTTGGCTGGGCTCAGCTGGGCCATTCTCCCCTGTGTCTCATGTGGTTGGACCAGATGGCAGCTACGTCTGAAGTCAAATGAAGACTCTACTGGGATAAACACCTAAATGATTTCTTCAATCATGTTTCCCTTCTCTGTGCTTCTTCATGTGATCTCTCTCTCTCTCTCTCTCTCTCTCTGTCTACCCACCCTCCAATCAAGATTGAATCTCCAGCCATCTGACTTCAGAACCTGCTTGCCTAACCACCCTGCAATACTGTGTTTCTGTTGGTTTATATTTATTCTTGGGGTCGTCAAAGTCTAAAGTAATAGAATCATTAGGGATCACTTAGTTCAGTGGCATTTAGAATCATTTTCTAAAAAAAGCAAAAGTTGAGCCTTTTCCTCAAATGATAATTTACCAGGCAGTTAAGAGTACAATGAGTAAATTAAAGATACAGGGTATGGAAACTCACTGTTCTGCCCCCTACCAAGCCATGTGACTTTGGACAAGTTATTTAATCTTGATGTGCTTCTGGGTTCTACTCTGTAAAATAGAAATATTTCTAGTAATAATACCTACTATGGGGTACTGATGAAGAGCAGATGAATTAATATGTATACAAAAGTACTAATAAGAATGACTAGCATGTTGTAAGGGCTCAAGGAATGAAGCTTTATTATTATTAAGAGTGATAAGTAATATGAGATAAACCAGGCAATGTTCTAAAGTGGGAATTTATAAATGAGACTCCTCTCTCACCATTAACTGTGTAGCCACTGAAGTAGATGAATGTGCTTTCAACTTACAGCTAAGGCAATGTCATGGAGTAAGGATACCTGCAAATTCTTTGTAACTCCTCCTGCTGAGAGGTAATTCTCTTCTCCCTGAATCTCAGCTACCTTTGGTGACCTTCTTGACCATGAAATGTGACAGAAATGATGTTATGAGATTTCTGAGGCTAAGTCAGAAAAAGCCTTCCAGCTTCTGCCTGGGTAGATTAGACCACATACTCTGGGGAAAACCGGTAGCCATGTAAGAAATCCGTCTACTCCAACACCACTATGCTATGAGAACCCTGAGCCACTCAGGTTGGTCCTAGAGGATGAAATGCCATGTGAAAAGTGAGAGGCCAAGAAGCCCCAAGCAGCCAGTTACATAGATGCCAAAGCCATCTTGGAAGTGAGTCTTCCAGCCTTAACCACCTCAGCTGACACCACTTGGATCAGAGATGAACTGCCCAGCAGAGCCCTTCCTGAATTCCAGACTCAACAAAATCAGGAGCCAAATAAAGTGTTGCTTTCAGCAACTAAGTGTTAGGGTAGTTTGCAACACAGACATGAAACAGCAAATGTATCCAGTGGCTTCAGTATATACATGAAGAGGCAATGGTCTAGCGAAAGACGCAACTCACCAGCATCATTCATCAAGGACAGTGTGATGTGAGAGTTAAAACTAGGGACTCTGAACTCAATTGAAATCCAAGCTCTGTCATTTGCTAATTGAGCAAGATTTCTAACCTTAAATTCCATAACCCAGTTGTAAGGATCAAATGAATATTATATTTGCAAGTCACTTAGCGCAGTGACCGGCACATAGTAAATATACAATTATTATTATCAATGGTAACTGATAGTGGATTCTGAATCAGAATCCATGTTCCCTGATTCCAATATGATGGATTCTTAGGGAGCCAACCCATGGTGGGGTGTGTATATGTGTAAAATTAGAGACTTTGGGACTTCCTAGTTTGCATTTCCTTAGGCAGGTTGCAAGTTGCTTATCACTGAGCCTTAGTTTTCTCATCTGTAAAATGGGATGAATAATAGTAGGGTTGTCATTGAACAGATGAACTATAATAACTTTGTAAAGGATTTAACATAGTACCTAGAAAATGGTAAACAGTCCACAGTGGATAACCATTACTCCTGTAGTACCACTACTGCTACCAAGACTTCTATTTCCACAATGCTATTATTTTCCTACTCACAAATGGGTGCAATATGTAACCGAGAAAAGTGTTCTATGTGTGATATGAGAAAACTGTGAGAAAATGTATAATTGAAAGACAGGTTGGAAATTTTACCTCACAATGCAGAGAACAGACAAGGTCCATTTGCTGTGAAAATCCTGCTTCTAGAGAAGCATTTTAAATGCGAATTCTCCAAAAAAATTAGTTTTCATCATCTAGTTGGAAATCACCAGCAGTTTGATAAAAAAATTAATAGGAATCACGGGTGGTGGTTCACCTAATGATGACTCTGAAGCGACAGCATCTGTTGCAGATTCACTGAGAATCATTTTCAATATGACAGACTCTCTCTCACCAAATGAAAAATTAATTTAAAATCCCAATCCCAGATGCAGCCAGAACAAACATTCTTGGAGCCAAAAATAGGAAAACTACATCTGAAGATTGGTCAGGGGATTGTGCCCTTGTGGTTTTATATCCATGTCTGTTTTTCAAAATTTAGGCAGCAATAGGTACACCCATATATATTTATTACCAGAGCAAAGCAAAACAAAATGAAAATAAAGAAATAAAAAAGAAGAAAGATGAAAGAAGCCCAAGGGTGTGTGTACTGTCCAAATACACTCCAGCATCCCATCTTGTCTGCTGGCTTTTGACACAAAACAGGTCATTTTTCCTCCTGCTTAGAACTTGCTTGCAGATTACTGGAGACAGCTGCATGGGTCAGACCCATGAGTGAGCCCTCAGACAGTCCCTGCTCTGCCATCACCCTGAATGGTGGAGGTTTATTGGGCAGGATGTAGGCGCACAGTGTCCAGGACCAGCCATGCCCTCTTCCTCACCTGCACTCAGTGAGTTACCCAAGAAGAGGGTATGATCAGGGTCCAGGGACTTGGCCCTTGCTTCTCTCAGGGTCACCTGGCAGCAGACCCTGTGTTTCATGATTGGCAGTCTCTGAATTGCCCGATTAACTCCTGAACAAACATTAGCCAAGGCAGATATTTTGCCAGAATTTTCATGCCTATTAGGGAGAGATAATCTGAAGGCAATCTTGTAAGCTTATTGGGAACACCTGGGTGGCAGTTGGGGTGCCTGGGGCACTTTATGAGGCTTTTGAACCAACGACTTCTCTGTCCAGTGGGTTCACTTTATTTAGTCCTTTGTCCACCCATCTGTCCATCTGTGTGTTCGTTCATCCTTCCATCCACCCGTCGTCCATTCATCTATCTGTCCACCCATCCTCCCATCATCCATCCATCCATCCATCCATACATCCATCTGGCCACCTATCCATTTTAAACTCTTTGTTTAGAAGCAGAACTAGTGGAACTGTTACCTGAATCCTGGTGCTCTTCACTGACAGAAGTAGGGGTGGGAAGGGTGTCCACACCTCCTCTCAGTTCCTATTGCTGGCTCCTGAAGCTTCTCCATAGGACCCTGAGCTCTAATAAGCACATCTTTTTGACAATCACTGATCTTAGCCATGTGCCTAATCCTCAATACTTATTCCTCATTTTATTCCCAAATATTGATCTGGGTTTTCTTTGACCTCTTGCTTGGACACCCAGGAACCCATGGAACAGCACCCCTTGGAAGTTTCCGTAGGCTGCTCAAACATAGCACTTCAAAACAGAACGTATCACACTCCACCCTCACTCCAAACAAGCAACCCCTCTTCTACACAAGCAACCCCTCTTCCACTTTAATGGCACCACTGCTCTCCTGGTTGCCCCAGCTGTTTGCAGTACTTCTGCTGCTTAGAAAGAAAAAATTTAGTCTAGGCATGGTGACTCAGCCTGTAATCCCAGCACTTCAGGAGGCCAAGGTGGGCGAATCACTTGAGGTCAGGAGTTTGAGACCAGCTTGGCCAACATGGTGAAACCCTGTTCTACTAAAAATACAAAAATTACCCGGGTGTGGTGGTGCATGCCTGTAATCCCAGCTACTCAGGAGGTTGAAGCAAGAGAATCATTTGAGCCCGGGAGGCAAAGGTTGCAGTGAGCTGTGATAGCGCCACTGCACTCCAATATGGGTGACAGAGCAAGATTCAGGAGAGAGAGAGAGAGAGAGAGGGAGAGAGAGAGAGAAGGAAGGAAGGAAGGAAGGAAGGAAGGAAGAAAAGGAAGGAAGGAAGGAAGGAAGGAAGGAAGGAAGGAAGGAAGGAAGGAAATTAGTTTAAAAACATTGACTGGAAGCTCCATGAAGGGACACAGAATTTGGGTTTGGTGTGATTCTATGGCATAGAGATCTGGGCGTCTCTCTGACCCAGTGGCTAAGGGTTTAGGTCTGGAGCCAGTTTTTCCAATCTCCAGCTGTGTGATCTGGACAAATTACTTAACCTCTCTCTGCCTTACTTTTCTCAATCACAAAGGTGGGGAAATACCTACCTTGTTGAGTTTTGAGAATTAAATGGCATTGTATTTGCAAACATTTAGCATAATACCCAACATGGAGGAAGTGCTTGGTAAATGCTGGCTAATTCTTCTCATCAAGTCCCAATCAACAATTTTAGCCAAAAGTATCTCAGTATTTCTTAAATCCATCTCTTCTTCTCCATGCCTGCCATCCTGCCCTAATTCAGGCCTCCCTACTTTCCTGTTTGGACTATTTTAATAGCACCCTGCTGTTACAACAACGAAACTGATGTCTCTAAAATACATTTTTCTTTTTTGAGATAGAGTCTTGCTCTGTCACCTAGGCTAAAGTGCAGTGGCGTGATCTTGGCTCACTGCAGCTTCTATCTCGGGTTCAAGCAATTCTCCTGCCTCAGCCTCCTGAGTAGCTGGGATTACAGGTGCTTGCCACCACACCTGGCTAATTTTCGTATTTTTAGTAGAGACAGGGTTTCATCATGTGAGCCAGGATGGTCTTGAACTCCTGACCTTAAGTGATCCACCCACCTCAGCCTCTTAAAGTACTGGAATTACAGGTGTGAGCCACTGTGCCCAGCCTAAAATACTTATTTGAAAACCTTGTCTCCCACTTCCTGTTTAAAACCTTTCAATGAGTACCTATTGGAAAATTTTCTACCTTCTCAGCAACCAGTAATAATAGGTCATCTATGATCACCCGGGTGCTTCTGCCCCAGTCTTCAACTTCAGTACCCACACTCCATGCCCTCTCTCCCTCTCTTCCTTCCTTTCTTATTCCCTTTTCCCTCCTTTACTCCCTGTTTTCCTCCCACTATCCTTTCCTTCTGTTCTCTTTCTCTAGCTTAACTGATGTTGATGGAGATCTTTGATATGCACAGAGCTCTGTGTGGCACTGGGGTGATAGTGAGGGAAACCAGACAGTACCCTTGCTCTCAGGGAACTCCCTTGATAGACAAGAAGCCAGACATTGATCAAAGAATCGTGGAACGAATGTCCAGTCACAGCTGTGACAGTGCCACCCAGAGGGCCTGACATGATGAGTCCTTCAACCTGGCCAGTGAGGTCTATGGCATCTTGGAGGAGGAGGCCTTGCCTTGCCTGAGAAGTTAGGCAGAGAGAAAGGGAGAGGGGCTGACTGTGTGCATGTGGGCATGCATGTGCGTGTGTCTGTGTGGGTGTATGTGGGCATGCATTGTATGTGTGTGGGCATGTGTGTGCACATCTATGTAAGGATTGTATTTGTGGGTAGGCATGTGCACCTGTGTGTGGGCATGTATGTGCACATGTGCATGCACATCTGTGTGTGGATGTGCTTGTGGGCATGTGTGTGCACATGTATGTGTGTGGATAGGTGGACATTCCTGTGCACGTGTGAATTGTTTCTGGGTATGCATGTGCACATGTATGTGAGCATGTGTGCACGTGTGTGCACATGCATGTATATTTGCACATGTGACATGCATGTGCATATGTGTGGATTGTGGGCATGCACGTGCACATGCGTGTGAGCATGTGTGTACATCTGTGTTTTCACATGTGTGCATGTGTTTGCACACATGTGGACGTGTGTGGATTGTGTTTGTCAGCAGGCATGTGCACATGTGTGTGGGGCATCTGTGTTCACATGTGTGGGCATACATGTACACATATATGTGGATGTGTGTGCACATGTGTGGATTCTGTTTGTGGGTATGCATGTGCATGTGTGTGGGGGCATGCATGTGCACACATATGTGCGGACGTGCATGGGCACATGTGTGCACACGTGTGGAGTGTGTAGGTATGCAAGTGCATTGTGGGCCATGTGTGTGCACATGTGTGTGCATGTGTGTGGGCATGCAGTGCACATGTGTATGTCTGGATGTCTGTGGGCATGTGTATGCACAGGTGTATGTGTGTGGACATCCGTGTGCACATCTGTGTGTGGATTATGTTCATGGGTGTGTATGTGCACAAGTATGTGTGTGGACGTGTGTGTGGGCATGCTTGTGCACCTGTGTGTGCATACTATAATTTGAAGCACTGAGCACTTCCCTAAAGGCCAGACCAAATGTGTTAGTCTGTTTCCAAACTGCTGTAAAGAACTGCCAGAAACTGGGTAATTTATAAGAAAAAGAGATTAATTGACTCACAGGTCTACATGGCTGAAGTGGCCTCAGGAAACTTACAATCATGGCAGAAGGGGACGCAGGCATGCCTTGCATGATGGCAGGTGAGAAGGAATATACGACAGTGCAGGAAATACTACCATTTACACAACCATCTGCTCTCCTGAGAAGTCACTCACTATCATGAAAACAGCTTGGGGGAAACTGCCCACATAATCCCATCATCTCCCTCTCTCGACATGTGGGGATTACAATTTGAGGTGAGATTTGGGTGGGAACACAGAGCCAAATATATCAGCCCCCCAAACTCTCAGTCTCCTCCCTCTCCTTCCACTTCCCCCACTGAGCTCTCAGCCAGCCTTGTGGATAGGCCTGTCCCCATGCCAGTGCTGAGGGCCAGGCCCATCCTCTGAGAGTGTCCCTCTAACCTCATGAGCTAGGCTCACTTCCACATCCTCAGAACAGAGCAGGTGGCTGAGAACATTATCTGGAAAATCCATAACCTGCATTATAACAAACAAGCATCATTTGGTTGAAATGATCTCAAATGTTTTTGTTGTTGTTTAAGAGAAATTGAGCCAGATACTTATAGTTAAAAGTATAGATTTAATTCACTACCACTGCAACAGAGGGGAGAGGGTTCAGCAAAACTGAGCTCAACTCTGAGCACCACAAAGGCAGCTGAGATTTATAGCCAAGGAGTGAGGGGAGGGGGCCCGTGGATGGAAAATTTCTAAGGGGAGACATCAAGGGTCATAGAATCTTGCTGAACTGACCTCAAAAGATTCTTACTAAAGGCAGGCCAAGGACTCAGACATCAAGGGTGGAGATAAGAAATTTTATTAGATGTCAGGAGTCGGGGGATGTCTCGTTAAGCTGATCAAGTGAGACTCTTGCTTAAACTGAACTGGACAGGCCAAGGACAGGGCTAAAGGACAGGACCCTAGTCAGGAAGACCGCTCAGAGGAGCCTGTCCAAAGCGTGGTTAGGAGGGAGTCTGGGTTTTTCTTTTCCTTTTTTTTTTTTTTTTTAAATTCCTGTGCATCTACCACTTCTGCTACCCTTAAGGGTAAAGCACAAGATAAAATTTCTGGGAAGTGATGTGTTTGCATCATGCACTGCAAGATATTGAATTCTCTGTTTCTCTTCAACTGAAAAGGAGTCTGATTATGCATGGCTAGTATTAAGCCAGGTGAGGAGGCTCATGCCTGTAATCTCAACACTTTTGGAGGCTGAGGTGGGAGGATCGCTTCAGTCCAGGAGTTTGAGAACAGCCTGGGCAATATGGTGAACCCCCATCTCTACAAAAAGTACAAAATTTAGCTGGGTGTGGTGGCATGCACTTGTAGTCCCAGCTACTTGGGAAGCCAAGGTGGGAGGATGGCTTGAGCCCAGGAGGCAGAGGTTGCAATGAGGTGAGATGGTGTCACTTCACTGCAGCCTGGGCAGCAGAGCCAGATCTTGTCTCAAAAAAAAAAATGCTGCTACTTACCATGGCTGCACTATGTTCTGGAGCTCTTCCAAGTCTTCTCTTTCATATCCTTACTATGGATAGGTGCTAGTATAGCATAGAGGCTGAACTTTGGACATGGCAGGGGTCCCTGTATGAGCTGCTTCACCCTGAGGTTTGGATTTCGTGTACCTGTCCTCTCCCCTGCTGGAGAGTAAGCACCTTGATTCAGAACCCAAATCTCAGGCTGTTTCTGACATCATCACTAACACCTGGCTCACACCTTGTACCTGCTCTCCCAGGGGTCAGCCAGAGTGCTGAGTTGCCTCAACCCATCCAGGGCCTAACTCTAAATGCCAGATGGATCTGTGATAATTATCTACGTGTTTACACATTCTGCTTTTTGCAAAGGGATTAGCCTTTTTGAGTCCTCTCTATCAGCTGATCTCATCAATATTTCAGAACTGTGTCAAAAAAAAAATAAAAAATGAAAACTGAAAGAGATGCTGGGCACCATGATAATCTGATAATCTGCAAAAAAATATTTATTCATCCTGCACCTCATGTGGTACTGTGGTGGCCGCTGCTACAAGTCATGCAGGATGCCCTACGGGAATTTACAATTAAGATCATATCCTGTGATGCTGACAAGCTATTTGATTAAAGGAAGGACAGGGTGCTGGGGTGAAAAAAACCCAAGAGAAATTGACAGGACGATGATGTGTTTGCACTGTGTGCTATGTGGGGTCAAATGCTCTGGGCCCTACTCCAACTGCCTGAGCAGTTGGGATGTGTAGAGGAACAGAGGCCCATTAGGTGAGTTCTACCCACCCTGGAGAGCAGCAAAAGGAGACTGAGAAAGTGAAGTAACAAAGAGAGGGGGGCCTTTTCTTTTCTGAAGAAGTGACATTTAAGCAGAGACTTGAATGAGGCAGGGAGGGATTCGTGTGCATACTCTAACAGAGTCCAGGCTTTCAGGCGGAGGAACAGCCAGTGAAATGCTCCTTTGCCCATGTGGAGGTTGGTGAGGCCCTTGTTTTCCCATGGAATGCCTGTGGCAGACAGAGCCTAGGATGACCCCCAGGAGGTCTCCAGCCTCTCTTGCCTGTACTCTTGTGTGTTCCCTGCCCCTCGAGTGTGGGCAGGACCTGTGCCTCATTTCTAACCAGCAGAACACAGCAAAGGTGATGGAATGCCACCCCATGATTTTGTGGTGTTACCTGGCAAAGTGGCGGGATCTTACTCCTGTGACCACATTGCATCACGTAAGACTCTGTCTTCCTAGAGTCACTGTCATTCTTCCACTGGCCTTGAAGAAGCAAGCAGCTATGATATGAGAGAACCTGTGGACAGGCCCATGTGGCAAGAAATGTCGTTTTTTGTTTTGTTTTGTTTTGTTTTTTGAGACAGAGTCTCGCTCTGTTGCCCAGGCTGGAGTGCAGTGGCGTGATCGTGGTTCACTGCAAGCTCCATCTCCCGGGTTCAAGCAATTCTCTGCCTGAGCTTCCCTGAGTAGTTGGGATTACAGGTGCCCGCCACCATTCTTGGCTCACTTTTGTATTTTTAGTAGAGATGGGGTTTCACCATCTTGGCCAGGTTGGTCTTGAACTCCCGACTTGGTAATCCACCCACCTCAGCCTCCCAAAGTGCTGAGATTTTAGGTGTGAGCCATCATGCCTGGCCGAAATGTAGTTCTACTACCGTGATAAATTGAATTTTGCCAACAACCTGAGTGAGCTTGGAAGCAGCCCTTCCCAGGTTGAACCTTCAGAGGAGACGATGAGATGGCAGCCCAGCCGACACCTTGATTGCAGCCCGGGGAGACACAGGAGTAGAGAACCCAGCTAAGCCACACCTGGACTCCTGACCTACAGAACGGTGCAGTCATAGATGGGTGTTGTCATGAGCTGCTGTGTATTTGGTAGTTTGTTACTCAGCATAGAGAACTAATGCAGTTGGTGTCCCAGGCAGTGGACATTTTCCTTTGCTCAGCAGTGAGGAAAACTGTCTGATGGCACTTATTGAAGTGGGATCAGAAGGCTCCAAGTTCTGGTCACAACCCAGAACTACAGTATAGCCTTCATGGGACCTGGGTAGTTTTGCCATTGTGGGCCTCATCCTTCATTAAAAAAAAACAAAAAACAAAAAACAAACAAAAAGACAGTAAAAATTGTTTTATGCCTACTTTGGTATGGAGATGAATACAGCTTTCCCTTGAACAATGCAGGGGTTAGGGGCACTGACCTCTTTCACAGTCAGAAATCCATGCATAGCTTTTGATTACTCGAAAACATAACTACTTAGCCTCCTGTTGACTGGAAGCCTTACTAATAACATAGTTGATTAACATATATTTTGTATGTATATGTATGTATGCTGCCTTCTTACAATAAAGTAAGCAAGAGAAAAAATATTACTAAGAGAAGCATAAGGAAGAAAAAATACACTGACTCTTTGCTAAGTAGAAGTGGATCATCATAAAGCTCTTCATCCTCACTGTCTCCGTGTTGAATTGCTGAAGAAGAGGAAGAAGGGGAGGGGTTGGTTTTTCTGTCTCAAGGGTAGTGGTTTGTCTGTGAGTTTTTTCCAAATTGTCTACAAGTTGAGAAAGAAAACTCCAAGAAAGTTTCCAATGTATTTACAGTTAAAAAAAAAAACTCACATATAAGTGGACCCATGCAGTTCAAACTTATGTTGTTCTAGGGTCAACTGTGTAATCCAGGCTGGGCTCATTATTACACACTTACTATTATATTCATTTCTCTTCTGATTAAAAAAATAAAAACCTTTTCATGGGCCCCTAAAAGTATGTTGAGCCCCTGGCATGTGCCCATGAGGTCTGATGGGTAATCAGCTGCACCACAACCTCCCTACCCTGTAGGCCACTTTTGAATTTTTGCTAGACTGCATTTGAGAAAATGAAAAGATGAGGACAGGATGAAGAAAGTTAAAAATGGGAAGAGGAGGAAGAAATGGAAAACATTCGATCTCAGTAAATATTTACTAAGGTTTTCCTGGGGGTTAAATGCTGGAGCCACAAGGATGAGGGTAGCTCAATTCTTGGCCCCAGGAATAGTCCACTTTAATAAAAGAGATAAGTACCTGGAAAATTAAGATAGATTAAGATAGATGACAAGGACCAAAAGGGAGAAAGAGAATAAATCATTCAAGGAAGGAGAAGAGTTCACTTCCAGGATTATTTGTTCATTTGCTGGTTGGTTGGTTCGTTTATTTTACAAACATTTATTGAGTTCCAGGTCATGCGTGAGAGTTAGAAATGTGTATAAGTAGTGTTGTCTGCCTCAGAGAAACTCACAAGCTAGTGTAGGAGACAAATTATTATAATACGATGTGTTCAGGAAGCCTGCCTGGATGTGAAGCCTGGCTCTAGAGCAGACGTCTCAACCTTAGCGCCATTGATGTTTTGGGCTAGGTAGTTCTTTGCTGTGGGGTCTGTCCTGTGTATTACGGGATGTTTAGCAGCATCTATGGCCTCCACTCACTAGGTACCAGTAGTCCTTATCTTCACCTTACAGGTGTCATAACCAAAAATGCCCCGGAAGGGTGAGGAAGGAGACCTGACTTTGGTTAAGAACCATTGGTCTAGGATTGACTGTGTCACCCAGAGTGAGTTATTTAATTTGTAGGTGCCTCAGTTTCCTTATCTGTAAAATAGGGACAAAATTAGACCTATCTCACAGGCTTATCACAAGTATCAAGTGAGTTGATGTCTGTAATAAACTCAGAATACTGACTGGCACATAGTAAATGCTCAATAAATGTAAGTGGCAGCTGGCATCATTGTTGCAGGGAAGGGCTCTGACACGTGATTTCAGATAGACCCAGAGCCTGCGCTGCATGAAGATGTGGGTGCATGATATATGTGTTAAGGAGACTTGGGATATAAGACAAACACATGTTGATTGGGTCTGCGAAGTCAGGGAAGGTTCCAGAAAACCTTGATTGCCCAAGCAAGAAATCTTTCCTCTGAGTCAGGAGGTGGTGGGGATTGTGAAGGTTTCCAAGCTGTGTTTAGGGGTGGAGGTTTCTCAGGCATCCATACAGGAAAGCCCTTCTCCCTTCACTGGATCATCAGACAGGGGTTCAGCTAACAGTTCCCTATAAACCTAAACCATGCAGGGCTGTGGTCCCACAGGAGGTAGATTTTCAGTTCCTCTGCCAAGAAGAGGATGAGTCAGAGTGTGAGGAGCCTTCCTCTGCCCCCTGGAATCTCTACTCTTCTAGTCCACAGAGCAAAGGAAAATGAATGTTATTGTTTACAACAGAAAAATCAGCCTCCGGGATGTGTTCTGGACTTAATTTTGCAAAAGAGACTGTTAAATGTCTCAATGTCTGGGGGCAAAATACGCTACTGAGACTTTTTTCCCCCCAGGGTCTTAATCGTTTCCTTCGCTGTCCAGTCTTTCTGCCCCATCAAGCTAGCCTACCTTCTACCCCTCTCATCACCACTTTAATCTGAATTTCTAGTTTCTGCTCTTTGCTCTGTGACTCATAATCTACCTCCTCCCTGGCTTCAAGATCCAGTTTTTCCAAAGCCTTTTCACCTTGGAGGCAACTCAGATTCATGGAGCCTCAGCTTTGTGCCCACAGGTCTTTGCCCACCTGTGGTTGGCAGAATAGTGGTCCCTCAAAGATGTCCACATCCTAATCCCCAGAAACTGTAAATATGCTACTTTACATGGCAGACGAGCTCTGCAGCTGTGATTAAATTATGAACCTTGAAATGAGGAGATTCTCCCGGATGATCTGGTAGGCTGATGTAGTCACAAGAGTTCTTCCGTGATGAAGGCAGAAGGATTACAGTCAAAGGAGATGTCATGATGGAAGCAGAGCTTGGAGGAATGTGGACCACAAGACAAGGAGTGAGATAAACTCTAGAAGTTGGAAAAAAAGCATAAAAACAGATTTCCTCTGGAGCATCCAGAAAGGACCCAGCACTGCCGACCTCTTGATTTTAGCTCTGCAAGACTCATTTCAGGCTTTTGACCTCAAGAATTATAAGAAAATAAATCTGTGTTACTTTAAGCCACAAAATTTGTGGCACTTTTGTTACAGCAGCAACAGAAAAGTAATGCACCACCCTTAAGTCACCGATGAGACCAAAGTTCAGAGAGGTTTGGAGGTGGTTTGTTCATGATTACGCAGCAGGTGAGACAGAATCAGAGACATGAACAGGTATGACTCCCAAGCTTGTGTTTGTTCTGAGACACCAGGCTGGAAATGGTCCTTTTTAGACAAAGCAGGAGACCCAAACTGACCTTGCTCTTATACAACATCAAGTCTTTCAAATGTAGACAGCAAACAGAAAACATTCAGATTTCAAAATCACTCTCTTGGCCACATGTGGTGGCTCATGCCTGTAGTCCCAGCTACTTGGGAGACAGAGGTGGGAGGATCACTTGAGCCCAGGAGGCAGAGGTTGCCATGAGTGGTGATCACACCACTGTACTCCAGCCTGAGTGAAAGAGCAAGACTCTATCTCAAATACAAAGCAAAGCAAAACAAAACAAAACAAAAACATTGCTTGCCAAAGCAAAAACTGGTTGCAGAAGGAAACCTACATGTTTAGCATTCTTGGTAGTTTATGAACTAGGAACTCCTTTCCTTTGAGGATGTTTAGAATGTGGTCAGTGTCATAGCCTCACTTCCTGTATGGGCCAGTTATATTTACTCTGCGATAAGTGCCTGATCTATGGTCCTGATCTGGTCAACCATGAAAGAAGAGGATGCATACAATGCCTAACACATAGTAGGTGCTTAAGAAATGTGCATCTTTTCTCCATCCAGCAAATCCATGGTTCCTAAGGCCCCGATAGGAGTGCATGGATGAGCAGGCAGGATTCATCCTTACGGCTGGAAAGGCAACTCAAATGAAATGCTGAGGTGGGCCAGGCCACTGAGCGATTCTTCCAGAATGTATGCCTCATGAGGGCAAGGATTTTTGATTTTTTGCTGTTTTTATTTTTCTGCTGCATACTCAGTGCCTGGCACATAGTAGGCCTTCAGTTGAGATTTTTGGAAAAATTCATGTGTTTGGAGTGCTAGACTAAGAGTATCATGAACAAGGGTTCATGTTCCAATTTTGCCACTTGCTTGCTTTTGAGCTAGTCTCATTATCAATAGAACTTCTCCATGGATAATGTGGAAAAAATTGTTATCCTTCTTAAACACTTTTTGGGGCTTGGGGACAGATCTGACCCCTCCATGCCCAAGTGGGGATGTCACAGGGCCCATCCTCTTCCATATGCCCCACCTGTGTCTTAGCTCGCCCCTCCCCTCCCCCTCCCCCACTATACCATAGGTCTAACTGAGAAGCAAGGAACAAATTCCTTGACTCTAGGGACCCCCACACAGACCCCTTCTCTTCTTCCTTCTTCCTTCTTTACCTTTAGTCTGAGAGCAATTCTTTCTCTTCTAAGTTTCTTTAAGCAAAATGTTGTCTACATTTGAAAGACTTGACGTTGTATAGGAGCAAGGCTATCTCTGCTGTACCCCTGAATCTACTAAGGACCAAGGTCTTTATAAAATCAAAGCCAGGAAGACACATGACTGCTTCCATTCTGTTCTCTGCAACTGGCCTCTCTAGGGCAGTGAGCATGGGAAAGGGAAAATATATGAAGAAGAAGGAAAAAAAACTCCTTAGATTGATATCTCCACATGACACCAAGTCACATAACAAATCTTTAGTAAGTGCACACTCTGTCCTGGGCTCTGTGCTCGGTGCTGGCATGCAACAGTAAATAAGGGAAGTGCAGCCCTTGACATGACAATCTAGTGGATCAAAGCTACATGGATTCATTTATCTCAGTAGTTCAGGAACTGCTTAGGGTCTGCAGAGGCAGCGTAGTGTTAAACAAATAAACTGTGGTGTATTCCAAGAAGAAGTGATTAGGGATGCCAAAATAAAGAACAGGAAGGGGAGGAGGGACCTAGTTTAGATAGGATGGTCGCAAAAGGTCTGTCTGAGATTATATTTAAGCTAATATTTACTGGATGAGCCTGGGTACTGTGGCTCATGCCTATAATCCCAGCATTTTGGGAGCCCAAGGTGGGTGGATCATGAGGTCAGGAGATAGAGACCATCCTGGCCAACATGGTGAAATGCTGTCTCTACTAAAAAATACAAAAATTAGCCAGGCATGGTGGCATGTGCCTGTAATCCCAGCTATTCTGGAGGCTGAGGCAGGAGAATCGCTTAAGCCAGGGAGTCAGCTGTTGCAGTGAGCCGAGATCGCACCACTGCACTCCAGCCTGGTGACAGAGTAAGATTATATATATATTTGCAGGATGAAAAGGAGCCAGCATGCAGTGAGAGGTGAACAGGAATTTCCAGCCAAGATCAGCATGTGCAAAGGCTCTGAGGCAAGAAAGGTTTTGGCATATTCAAAAAACTGGGAGAAGCCTAAAGTTGGTAGCAGAGAGAGATCCAAGATGGCCAATTAACAACAGCTCAGGATTTTAGCTCCCAGTGAAAGCACAGAGAGCGAGTGGACGCCGCAATTTCAGACGAATTTCTGTGGAACACAAACTGGGAAATTCCCGGCGGAGGAGCCACACGGG